>PVJS01041362.1:0-18000 GCA_004027185.1 Glis glis
GCTACACCACCGGCCCTATTTTTTTATACTTTATTTTGAAACCGGGTCTCACGAAGTTGCAGAGGGCCTCACTAGGTAGAGAGAGAGAGAGAGAGAGAGAGAGAGAGAGAGGAGAGAGGAGAGAGAGAGAGAGAGAGAGAGAGAGAGATCGAGCGTGCATGCATGCGCGCTAAGGTTGGCCGTGAACCCGGATCCTCCGGTCTCCGCCACCCAAAGTACTGGGATTACAAGCGTGTGCCACCACACCTGGCACGGACTGTGATTTTTAATCCATTTTGCCACCTTATGTCTTTTGATTGGGGAGTTGAGGCCATTTATATTCAACGTGATTATTGAGAGATATGTTTTAATTCCTAACATTTTGAGATTTAATTTCTGTTTGAGGTAGTGTTTGTTCTCTGCCTAGTTGTTTGATGGAAGTCACTGTCTCTCTTTTTCTGGCATTTCCTTATTTTTTCTTCTTTGTAATTAATCTCTTTCAGCATATTCTCTAGTGCTGGTTTGGAAGACATAAAGTCTTTCAGCTTCTGTGTCCTGGAAGGTTTTTATTTCTCCATCAAATTTGATAGATATCTTTGCTGAGTAGACAAATCTTGGCTGGAAGTTGTTTTCTTTCACAGTTTGGAGTATGTAGCTCCAGGCCCTCCTGGCTTTCATGATTTTGTTTGGAAGGTTGGGAGTGATTCTTACTGGTTTGCCTCTGAATGTTACTTGCTCTTTTACTCTTGCTGCCTTTAAGATTCTCTCCTTGGCCTCTACATTAGTCAGTTTGATTATTATGTGGCATGGTGAACCTCTTCTCTGATCCTATTTGGGGTTCTATATGATTCCTATACCTGTGTATCGACCTCTTTTTCTTTGTTTGGAAAATTTTCTAATATCACTCCTCTGAATAGATTATTGATTCCTTTAGTTTCAGCTTCTAATCCCTCTTCTTTTTTTTTTTTTTTTTTTTTTGCGGTACCGGGGATTGAACGCAGGGGAGTTCTACCTCTGCGCTACACCCCCGGCCCTATTTTTTATACTTTATTTTGAAACCGGGTCTCACGAAGTTGCGAAGGGCCTCACTAAGAGGAGAGAGATAGAGAGAAAGAGAAAGAGAGACAGACAGACAGCGAGAGAGCTGAGGCTGGCCGTGAACCCGGTTCCTCCAGTCTCCGCCTCCCAAAGTACTGGGATTACAAGCATGCGCCACCACGCCCGGCGCTTCTAATCCCTCTTCTATGCCTATTTTTCTTAGGTTTGCTCTTTTAAGACTGGCTGAGATCTCTTCAATGTCCAATTAATGCTGTTGAATTGTTTTTTTAATTAATTTATTTATTTATTTTTTGGCAGTACCGGGGATTGAACGCAGGGACGTTCTACGCTGCGCTATGCCCCCAGCCCTATTTTTTATACTTTATTTTGAAACTGGGTCTCACGAAGTTGCAGAGGGCCTCACTAAGTAGAGAGAGAGAGAGAGAGAGACAAGCAGAGAGAGAGAGAGAGAGCTGAGGCTGGCCGCGAACCCGGATCCTCCGGTCTCTGCTTCCCAAAGTACTGGGATTACAAGCGTGTGCCACCACGCCAGGCGTTTTTTCTAATTTATATACTATGTGTTCATTTTTGGAAAGGTCATCTTCTAAGAGTGAGATTTTGTTTTCCATGTGCTCTAGTCTATTGTTGATGGTATGTATTAATGCCTTCATTTCAATTATTCCATCCTTCACTTCCTTCATAGCTTCTTTTTGATTCCTGTTCAGGGTGCCGGATTTTTTGCTTATTTGATCCTTCCTTCCTTTCAGGATCTCTTTGAATTCTTTTTGGAAATCCTGTATCATTTCCTCTATTGATGTTCTGAATTGTCCTTCTGGCAATCTTTGCACTTCTGAGTTGGCAGATTCTGTTGTTGTGGGATTGTGGAGGCTCATTGTTTCTTTACTATTCTTCCTTTTCATGCTTTCATGTTTCTTATGTTTATACCTTTGTTGCTTTTGGTAGCTCTCTCTCTCTCTCACTCTGTAGGTATCCTATGTCTAATCCCTCTCCCTTTGTAGTTTCTTATCCTGGAGGTAGATAGTTGCCACTAGGTGAGCCTTAAAGGTGAATAGCCTTTACTGAATAGTTATTCTCGCTTGCTTGGTATAATGCCCATTTTCATTCCCAATTCTTGGTTTCCTTCACTGATTGGGACCCTTGCCTGGTGCCTCTCACTACCTGTGCAAGCGACCAGTGCTGCTATTGCCACTCTCACTGCAAGCATGGGTCCCGTGTTCTTCACTTGGGCTGTCCCTGTGTCTCTCTCTGTCTACATATATGGCAGGTGTCACCAGCAGGGGGCCCCGGGCTTGTGTCTCTCTTTGCCTACAGAAGCAGCGGTTGTTGCTTTGCCCTGATTCTGTGCAAACACAGAAGTCCATGTTTTCCACTGAGAGAGGGCTTGTTTGGTCCAATTTCCCCAAGTACCACAGCTGTATGTCCTATGGCGATCCCTGGGGACTTTATAAGGGTGCTGCAACCCACGGGTTGCAAGTCTGTCCCACCCAAATATCGCCAGGGACTGTTTGCCTATCTATGTGTCTACCACGTTCCACAGCAGACCCCACTCCTGCCTCCGCCATGGCAATCCGCACCATCTCAGGCCCCGGGAGTCCCTGTGGCCTCACTGGGTGTTCTGCCCCTGGGGCGGATCATTGACTTATAGTCTCGTTAAGTGCTGCTCTTAATCTCTGGGGGGGTGGGCTCAGTTGCTGACCCAGGTTCTGGTCAGGCCTCTAGGCCCTGGGCACTCTGCCGAGTGTGGATCAAACTGCTGCTTGCTTTTGTTGCTGATGCTCTTCAGTGCTGGTTTTAGAAGAGCTCCCTGTCTTCTTTGTTGGTGGCCTGCAGAAGCTGCAATGCCAGTAGCCACTGGAGTGGTCTCTCCAATTTTATTTTTTGATGGAACCTATTTCTATGATTTCAAACATATCTGTCTTTCCTTTTGCACTATTTCCTGGATATTAGTTCCATCCCATAAATGTTCTATCCACAGACATAATTGTGTTTATCTCTAGATGTTTATTTTGGCTATTTTCATATCTTTATTTTGTCCTTAAACATGGTAAATTTTTCTCTTTTCTTTTTTGAATATTTGGATACAGTTATAATATGTTTTAATGAAATTGTCTAATAGAACTATCATCTCTCTTTCCCTGATAGTTATTTTTTTCTCTTCTTTATATATTTTGGTACTTTGTATTCCCTGTAATTTTTAATTAAATGTCAGACATTGTGAATGTTTTTTTAATCTCACTGAGTTGTGAATAGTTATATATATTTTTCTTCTTTCTTTGTGTTGCACTGAACCCAGGGACATTATACCTCTAAGCTATACATGCTATCATTTTAATTTTTATTTTGAAACAGGGTCTCCCTAAGCTATAGCACACTGGCCTTGAACCTGCAATTCTTCCTGTCCCAGACTCTCAGGTAGTGGGATATTTTTGTATTCTTAAATGTACTTTATTTATTTATTATTTTAATTTAATATTTAGTTAACACATTTGGAAAAATTTGATAATTTCATGTTTTACTTCAAAACTCTACTATTCAAGGCAGAGAAACCTGTAGTGTAAGGCTACTTCTACTTCTTACACTTGATCTTAGCCAAAAGGCCGAGAAGTGATTACTTTCTACTTCTTAGAATAATCTACCTGATGTAATATGAGCTTCTTTCTTTTTCTCTGGTTGGTAGAAATAAGAATTCTTCTGTCAATTTTGAGAACAGTAGCTTATCCTTAGAAAGGTCTTTCCTCAGCCTCAGGTAGTTTTCTCACAAGCATTTACTGATTACTACTTATAGCACAAAATTCAAGGGGACCCTGTGGAGGTCTTCAAAGACTTATGTCGTATAGGTCATTTCTCTCTCATAATATGCCCTGTGAACTATACTTGCCTTGGTCTACCTTATCTCCCAGGCCCATATTCACAACTGGAATGGCCCATCGGCTCTGTCTGGACACTCTGTTCTTTGAAACTAGACATTTATGTAGATAGTAAACTAGTGAAATCTCCAGCTACCCTAACTGGTTTTACATCTTTTGGCATTATTGTTCTTTGCTGCCTGTTGCCCAATATCTTCAAAAATAGTACTTCATATACTTTTTCTAGATTTTCAGTTGTTTTATGTAAGACAATAAATGCTATCCATTATTCCATCATGGCCCAAGTTATATGCATGATTTTAGTCATCATTTTTTATACTTTTCTTGTTTTTCAATTTATTTTTACATTTCCTTCATTATTCATGCTTCATTCACTTTAAGGATTTATCGTTGGGTTCATTTTAGGATTTCTTTTCCTTTCTTGGGAGAGCTGTTACTATATATACATAATTTATATATATAAAAATGTTATATATAAAATATATAAATTATATATATATATATGAAATTTTATAACTGGATGTGATCATTACTAAAGTTTTCACTTAAAATTTTATCTTTTCAGCATCTTTATAATTGTTTTTCTTGGTGCTGGGTATTGAATCCATGTCCTTTTCTTCTACCACTCATGTATACCCCAACCTTTAACTTCATAAATTTATATCAATGATTTTTAACAATAAACTGAAATATAAGTTTGCCTTTGATGAAGATAAATTTTTTTTTGCAGTACCAGGGATTGAACCCGGGGTGTTCTCCCTCCACTCTACACCCCCAGCCTTATTTTTGTATACTTTATTTTGAAACCGGGTCTCACGAAGTTGCGGAGGGCCTCACTACGTAGAGAGAGAGAGAGAGAGAGAGAGAGAGAGAGAGAGAGACAGGGAGAGAGAAAGAGAGAGAGAGAGAGAGAGAGCTGAGGCTGGCCATGAACCCGGATCCTCCGGTCTCCACCTCCCAAAGTACTGGGATTGATGAAGATAAATTTATAATCTGTAAATATTGCTATTTTGCTTTGAGTCTTAATTTATATTTTAATAATTGTGTTATTTCCTGCTAGAAGTTTTGTCTATTGCTTACATTTTAATACAGATTGTTTATCTTTTTTTCTTCCTCCTTCTAATTTCTCTGCAAAACCTTGCCAATCTTTACACAATTACTTCCTCTATGAACTCAGACTTCCAATAAAGCTCTAGGTTATACAAGGGTATTTTGGAAGTACTGTGATTTAATGATTTTGGGCAAATAATCACCACACATGCAGAAGTTTTTAGCCTTAAAATGTATTTCTTAAAATTGTGTCTACATAATTTTCCACTTTTCTAAAGGAATTAATTTAAAATGTAGCAGGTAAGTTAGTCTTCTTTCTACATTTTCATTAATATGATTATTCAGAAGATACATTGCTTCCATCTTATGTGAAAGAATCATGATCCCCATCCTCAGAAACATTGATTTCTTGTCTACCCTGCCTCATTCAGGATTTGAACTTATAAAAATCTATGGTTTAGTTTTATTTTTTATATTTCTGGTTCACATAAATAGGTTGTTTTTTATTAGAAATAAAGCTGTCTTTTCCACATTTTATCAATAACTGATTTGTGCTTAAATAAGTAGGAATAGTGTTTGGATATAGAATGACCCCTGGAAGATCCCACATATTGATGTTCAGAGGTGATAGAATTGCATTGTGAGAATACTAATCTCATCAGTGGATGAGTCTATTGTAATGGATTTATTGGGTGGTAACCTAGGCAGGTAGCATGTGGCTGGAGAAGATAGGTCATTGGGGGATGTGGTCCTAGGAACTATATATATCCATGGACCCCCTTCTGTTTTTCTCTCTCTGCTTCCCTCTGCCATGTCCTGAACAGATATTACCTAGCTTAATATGGACTGAAACCTCTTAAATCTCCAGAACTGTGAGCAAACAAATCTTTCTTCCTCTCAGTTGTAATCCTCATGTATTTTGGGTCACAGCCATGGGAAAGCTGACTGAAACCAGGAAACAGGTAGCCAAAAAGGAAACTGAAACAACTCTCTTGACTGAGGTCGATGGTTCATCACACATTTAATTTGTTTTTTTTTTTTTTTGCGGTATAGGGGATTGAACGCAGCAGTGTTCTACCTCCGCACTACGCCCCCAGCCCTATTTTTTATATTTTATTTTGAAACCGGGTCTCACGAAGTTGTGGAGGGCCTCACTAAGGAGGGAGAGAGAGAGAGAGCAAGAGAGCTGAGGCTGGCCGCGAACCCGGATCCTCCAGTTTCCACCTCCCAAAGTACTGGGATTACAAGTGTGCGCCACCACGCCCGGCCCACACATTTAATTTGAGAAGAACACACTTAGGAATGTTTCTTTGGATTAAGTATATAAAGCAGAAAGCAAATATTTATAACTAAGACAAGTCTGAGGAGGGCCTGGGAATGATTGAGTTCATATCCACCATGTACAATATTTTCATCAGTCATTTTTCCATTTTTACTCTTCCTATACATTTTAAGTTAAGTTGTATGGATTGGAATGCAACATATACAAGCTATAAATAATATAATTCTCAGGACTTTTTTTGCCAAAGTGATTGATCATACTTGGTATAGTACCCTTAGTTTCTGAAGCCCTGCCTAATCTGTCTGAATGTTTTCTTTGAAAATAAGCAAGGATCTTTATAAAGACTCATCACACATCTCAAATTGACTCTGGATATGTTTATTAGTAGTATTATATCCCAGCCCCCAGGACCTCCTTAATGACTTTTACATTACATTATATAGAAATCTCTATTACCCTTACTCAGTAAAAATGATATAATTACTCCACAAACTGGGATTTTACAGTCATGGTTAACACATCAAAGTGACTGGTATAAATGTACTCAAAGAATCACAAATGTGTTTTTACTGGGCAAGTTAATTTTACACTTGCATTTCCTATCTCAGAGAAACCCATTGTGCAAAGTCAATGCATTTTTATGTACTGTTTTTCTCATTGATTATTGTTTCTTATTAGAAAACTCAGTGGAACTTTTCCTATTTATAAGGATTATCTGATCATTAATGTGAAACATTCAACACATATATTGAATGTGTTAATGAAAATATTCACTGACACAGTATCTTTCAAAAGCTGTAAAATACAGGACACAGAAACAATGATTAGTCACCATGACAGAATGAACATTTGAGAATTACTTTTCTTTGCATATCATTTAAAAATCAATTAGATTAATGCATAGAGACCAATATTATTTAGTGTAGAAAAATGGCTCAATTCTTCCAGTTATTGCCTCCTAAATTTTTTTTCCCTTTTGCCTGGCAATCTTGGGAGAAATGACTTAGAAAAAGATGTAATAAAGGTTACCTTCAGCTGCAAGCATTGCCCTTTTACTTCTCTTCAGAAGCATGATGATGCTATCAAATCCAATACACACTGAAAAGGTACTTCATTGGGCCACTGTGATATTTTATAAATAAAATTTGAAAATTGCTTTTTGACAGTAAACTAAAAAAAGATTTTTTTATTGTCTTCCTCTTTTTTCTTACCTGCAATTCATTATTAAGTTTCTCTAGTTTTGTGGTTGCTTGTAAAATGTCAAGCCCAGCATTCTATATTATTTTTGAGATTTGTGAATGCCACACAGAAAGATATTAAATCTGTGTTTAAAGTTTCTGATGTAAATTAATTTTATAATTTTGCATGCTTTTGAGGAGCCCGAGAACATTTTACTCATATTTATTATGAGATGCAGTTTTCTGAGATATTATTTAAAAACTGAATGTATGCCTTTAAGAAATAACATTATTAGAAATTTTGTATTTACTCCATTTTTTTTACCCTAGACACCTAGGTTGGTTCCATAACTTGACTATTGTGAAACATGCTGCTCTAAACATGGGTATGCATGTATTACTGAAGTATTATAACTAATTATTTTGGAAAAATACTGAGGAGTGGTATAGGAATTTTACTCAGCCATAAAGAAGAACAAAAATTATATGACTTGCAGAAAAATGGATGGAACTAGAAAACATCATGTTAAGTGAGATCAGCCAGACTCATAAAATCAAGGGCCACATGCTTTCCTTCATATGTGGAAGCTAGAGAGTAAAAAAGAAAAGAAAATGGTCCTCATGAAAATTAAGAGAGAGAACAGTAGAGTGTGGGAAGGTGATCATGGGAGAGAAGAGGGGAAGGAAATGGTAGGCATGGGGAAAGAAAAAGACCAAATAATGTTAGGTGCATATAAGAATGTATCTATGAATCTATCATGTACAATTACAACATACTAATAAAAATAAAAATTAAATTAAATTAAAAGGAAAATAGATTATATAGAATGGATAGCACTTGGTATTTTAAGCTAAGCTTTTCAGTTTTTAATCATTCTCTGACAATTGACTTTGGAGTTGAATTCTGAGTAGCATAATCTTTTGATAAAAAATATTTGGGATACTGTCTCAAAATAAAAATTAAAAATTATAAAAAGGGTTGGGGATGTAGCTATGTGATAAAGCACTTGCCTAGCATGTGCAAGGCCCTGTTTTCAATCCCCAGTACTGCAAAACAAATTATAAATTACTTATAAATATGTAGAAAAGAAAAATCAGAGAATCACAACCACTATTTAGCTTGTTATTTTTTATTAAGGTAAACAGCCAAGGTCTGATTTCTAGATAGATAAGAGAGGTAAGTTCTTTTTTATATTATTGAACTTCTCTTTATTCTTATCTGTTGATTTTATAAAAATAATTATCTTATTTTTAAAAGATCTTGACCCAGGAAACTCCTTGAATCCTTATGAATTACTGAAGACTTTCATGTATACTATATTGTGACATATCTTTTAGAACTTTTTACACATTTCTGTAATGCTGAATATTTTCTGTACTTCTATTTGTTTTTGTGATTATTGGATTTATGTCCAACACTTCGCTAACATGAAATTTTCTTGAAAATTTTCATGAAATTTTCCTTAATCTAGTTCTGTTTACCATTATCTTTTCCACGACCAAGAATGTGTCAATCATACAGCAAATACCTGTTGAGTGGATATGTTAATTAATGAAGTATCCAACCTTTATATCTAATATAGAAAATCTCTGTGATAAGAGATCAGACCTACCTTCTCTCATAAATATTAGCTTTATTTGTTTCAGCAGAATGTTCTATAAAGCAGGAGCTTAGACAATTTTTAAATTTTTATCTCTTTATTATTCAATAATAACTTCCCTTTGCTCATTAATTTATTTAGTTTTATTCGTAAACCTTTATAATTACAAGCATATTTATCTCATTTTATATATTTAGTCTCTCTCTCTCTCTCTATATATATATATATATATATATATATTTTTTTTTTTTTTTTTTTTTTTGCGGTACCGGGGATTGAACGCAGGGGCATTCTACCTCCGTGCTACGCCCCCGGCCCTATATTTTTTTATACTTTATTTTGAAACCGGGTCTCACGAAGTTGCGGAGGGCCTCACTAAGGAGAGAGAGAGAGAGAGAGAGAGAGAGACAAGGAGAGAGAGAGTGAGAGAGCTGAGGCTGGCCACGAACCCGGATCCTCCAGTCTCTGCCTCCCAAAGTACTGGGATTACAAGCGTGCACCACCACGCCCGGCTTTTCAAATATATTTTTTGAATTATTTCTATATTATTCAATCATCTCATAAGTATTTCTTATATGCCCACAGTGTACCAAACACTGGTCTATTTATTTGGAAAAATTAAGTTTAAAAAGGCAACTATATTTCACCAAGCAGAAAAATCTGTCAGAGTTTAAATTATAATATAGCAAATGCTACTGCAGTGGTAGTGGCAGGACATTATAAAAGCAGAGTAATAACATATGTATCAGAGCACAATTTAGGAAAATCTTCCCAATAGCTAATATATTCAAAAGCCAGAATTCTTAGTCAGTAGGAGAATAGTCTTTTCAAATAAGAAGCAGTAGGAAGAAAATTGGATAGCAGTTAAGATTATTAAAATTGGTTGATTTAAATATAGATGTGATTGTCTTTTTTGAGTAGAAGAATATGGAATTAATAGTTTGAAAACAAAGGCAAAAACGTGACAAATCTACCAGTGAAATAGGACTCAGAAAATAGGCAACTGATGTTGGTCACCAATAAGTCATAAACATCATCTGACATTAGGAATTTATAGTAGCAAGGTTAACATCATCTTAGTTTCTTCAACAAATTTAGGCAATTGCTATTAAATATCAAAGGAAAAAAATGAAAAAAGAAATGGCCAGATTAATTCAAATTTGGAGTCAAAGGAGCAAGATAAAACAAGGCCACGAAAAAAGTGCTGTTCTCAACTCAAGAAATGACATCAAAAGTATAAAAGATGGCATCTGATCAACCACTTAATATTTGATCGATCACTAAGACTTATAGATGTGATCGCACTTACCCTTGTTTTCTATATTCACTATGAAGTTCTCATTTAGATCATAATTTTTCTTTCTTAGAATATGCAGTGACTTTTAAACTTACTTCTTAATTGCACTCAATCATTCACACTTTAATTCAGCAATCACTGGTTGATGCCTTTGCGTAACAGGCACTATGCTAGTTCTGTAATGGAAAAGTCTCTAAAAGAGCAATCAAATGAAAGTGTCTAAAAGCAGACCTCACAATAGAGGAACCACTGCATAGAGGGATACATGTTGATACTGAAGTTTAAAATGGAGCACTTGACTTACCAAAGGGTCAAAAGGGCCTGTCCTGTAAAAGTTAAAATTTATTTGAGTTCTAATTGATAAAGAGAGTCAACCAGGTGAAGAAAGGATGAAAAATATTCATTGAAAAGCAGTATCATGATGACAAGTACCCTATTGTAGGAGGATGCATAGTACTGAGGAAGCTAAGAAACCAGAGCAGTGAGGAAGCTGAGCACGTCAAAAGGAAGCTGAAGTTCCGTAAGCGACAGTTTCTTCAGATTACTGAAGAACAAGAATGGCATGAGAAAATTTCACAGAGATCCGTAGACTTTTGTAGACCCAATTAAAGAACAACAGCAAGCCAGGAAAGATTTTCAAACAAGTATTTCCTTGCTATAAAGGGGTGTGACTGTATGAGACATGATTAATCTAGCGTTACAAATGAATAATTATGGTAGCAGAACAGGAATGGATTAAAGAGGGGAATAGTGGATCCAGATGTATGCATTAGAAGGCTAATGCATAAAAACAGCTATTTAATTTGTAAATCCATTTGGCTTATGTTCAAATAAATGATTAGTGATAACTTTGATCAGCTTAGTTGGGATGGTAAAAAAAAGGAAATATTTCAAAGATTCTGAGTTTATTTAAATGTTAACATCAGCAGAACATGTATGTGGGGGTAGGAGTTGGGGGGTATCCAGAATTTGGCTTTAGGTTGTGTATCTGCCTTTAGTCTTTCCTACTGCTAGCCATTTTCCTCACTGTCATCAAAGTTGTCATTCTAAAACACTGCTGAGTTGAAAGCTTCTGTACAAAAAGTAAAAAAAAAAAATCATTTAAAAATTTTCCTACACTGTCGTAGCTAAACATTCTTAGAACATTACATCATTTTTAGTGTTTTCTATCACTCCCTATTATGTTTTACAGTTGCTGTTGTTGCCGTTTGCAATGGTACTAAGCTGCTTGGCTTTTCTTTCAGTCACTATGCATTTGTTCACCTTTGTGTCTAGCTTACCTTTTATCATCTTTATCCTTTCTTATTGTTTATATCTTTAAAGGTATTAATTCCTAGCTCAGATATCAACTTTAATTATGAGTCCATATGTGACTAATTTCAGAAAATACATTGCTATTATCCTCCTTCCACTGTATTTACCCCTGGCATTTTATAGCCACAGGAGAAAACTATGTGTGTGTGTGTGTGTGTGTGTGTGTATGTGTGTGTATGTGTATGTGTGTGTGTGTGTTACAGCTCAATGTGTAACTCTCTACATGTTTTAATTCTACCATGAATCATGAAATTCAAGAGAACAGTTTTCATTCCTCAGTAAATAAATGTTGTCAGTTATTAATATCTCTTATATATTAAATTCTCTTCCAGTCATTTAAGTAAGCTAATAGTAGTATATGTTATATAATGTGCTTTAATTTAATGTTTTGCTGGGATTCAAAATCTGAGATCTGTGTGTGTGGCGGGTTATTGGGGATCGAACCCAATGGGGTTCTACCACTTAGCTACATCCCAACCTTATTTATTTATTTATTTAAACCAGATCTCACTAAGTTATAGTGTGCTGACCTAAAAAATGTGAACCTCTCACAAGTTCAAAGTCAGCCTCAGCAACTTAGTGAGGCTCTCAGCAACTTAGCAAGACCCTGTTTCCAATAAAAAATAAAATAGGGCTGGGGGTATAGCCCTGAGGTAGAAGGACCCTGGGTTCTACCCTCAGTACCAGAAAAAAAAGGAAAGAAAAGAAAAGAAGAAATAAAGAAAAAAGAAAGAAAGAAGAAAGAAAGAGAAAGAAAGAAAGAAAGAAAGAAAGAAAGAAAGAAAGAGAAAGCTGTGATTCTCTTGTTACCTCTGAGCTATACCCCCAGCCCTATTTTATGTTTTATTTTGAAGCAGGGCCTCACTAAGTTGCAGAGGGCCTCACTAAGTTGCTGAGTCTGGCCTTAAACCTGTGATCCTCCTGTCAGCCTCCCAAGTACTGAGATTACAGGTGTGCACCACGACACCCAGCTAAATTCGAACTCTTTTAACTAGAAGAGTATAAAAAATAAGGGCTTTAAACATGTATACATTTAGATAGAAGAAGTTAATTTCATTCAGCAAATATTTTCAATCAGTATTTTAGTCACTGTACCTAATGGATCTTTGACAAGCTGTTATAACAAATGGCTAAAATATAATCATTTTTTTCCTTTTTTCAGTGCTGAGGATGGAACCCAGGCCTTGTGATGCTAGGTAAGAGCTTTATCACTGAGCCACATCCCCAGTCTATAATAATTTGGAGGAGTCGGATATAAGATATGTATGCATATTTATGTTTAATTAAAACTTCAAAAGTTAGAAAACAAGCAAAAAACTTACACAGGGCTTTTAAAAGTTAAATAGTAACTATTGAACCCAATCCTTAGGATTCATTAGGAGTATAGTGAGGCCCTAGAATCTATAATTTTAACACAAATTCTGGCACCTGATAATAACTAGTTCCAAGACAGTATTTTGAGAAACACTGTTTTAGAATGAGATTATGAAATAAGAGCATGCTTTACTAACAATATGAAAATATTATTGTGAGAAATTTTCCATTGTTCTGTTGCTGACAACTCCAATGTCATCTGCAGTTCAGAATATCCACACAGTTTGCAGCCAGAATTCACATAAAAAATTCTAAAGAAAGAAAAAATAGGGCATGAATTGAAAGAGTATGTCATGCTTTATTCTGCCAGAGTCTTACTGGAATTTGATAGACATACTTATCTGTCTAGGTCTTTGAAAGGAGCACAGGTATTTATCTCCACAAAACTTCAATAACAGAAATAGACTGCAACCTTTGTGAGATGCCTCAGGAGACAGGGACATATAAGATGACCCCCTCCCTCATTGATCAGTAAGTAAAAAGGCAATCTTTGGATGTTTCAGAGTCTATTACTGATACATAATGGAGTTTTAAAACTATTTCCTAGTATCTCCAATATGTAAAGTCAACTGTGGAAACAAAACAATTATTAAGATAATATTAATAAAAATATGTATTACCAAGCTATGTGTGCTTATTCATATTAATAAACAGTCATAATAGTGGAGAGGGCATTTTATTATATGCATAAATATATACCAAATATGATTAAATATCATAAATTATTAAAATGTTATGAATACACATAAGTGTGGAATTATTCCATTTATATTTTTTCATGGTATAATTTGAAATTAATTAATTATAAATTACCTTTTAATTCTCAACCATTCATATATGAGTTTATTACTACAAAACATTAAAATGAGAACAACACATTTAGCGTATATTCTTTTTTTATAGAGTAATAGTTTTTTATTCTATTACATCATCTCTACTTACTGTTCATAAGATAAGGTATATTGAATACTTACAAGATATCTTTGAGTATTATATTCATACATAATCTATATAATATAATCTATATTCTGAAGTTAGAATCATATAGTAATGTATTAACTATTCATCTAATATTAAATATTTACCATGTTACCACATTAGTAATATACATTAAATATAAATCTATCATTTTGTTCATTAATGACAATATGCAAGTATGTATTGCAAAATGCATCCTAACTTATATTTTAAGCCATGAATGACCGAATGTAGGTATATTAATAATTTTGTATGTATTATTTGATACATATACTTTAAATTTTGCTTAAATGGCAATGTATATTAAAAGTAACTTAATGTTTAAGATATTTTTGTCCAAGTACATTATGACAACATTTAGTAGTGAAGATCATTTATTTAAAACTTTATCTCAGAATATGAAATATTTTTGAAAGAGGAGATGACATCCATTAGAATTTTGGGTTCTTAGTTCAGTTGTTTTTATGTATTTATCTTTTTAAGGTTTATATCAATGTCTTTGTCTTCTGTTTGCCAGTATAAAGCCTTTAATAATAGTCTTTCTCAGTGAAGCAATTAGTAGGTTAGCAATTAATCAAGAGACCCTAGTTATTTGATTAATGGAAGCTGACATTTGGAGTAACTAACATAAAATGGAACACAAATGTAAAAGAAAAAATAAGAGGAAGAAAAATGTACTTTAAGGAAAAGAGAGAATGAGTTAGAGAAAAATGGTCCAAATGGACATGATGAGGCCAAGACACCAAGACAAACACAGGAGATTTTAACAAAAGGGGAGTGAGACCATTTAATGAGCTATATTGAAAGGAGGTAATTTATTAATCTGATTTAACATTTCTTTGTTTTACTAAGCTATAAATATGTATTTTCTGACTATAGACCATTGACCTTTCTCTTCATCGAGCATTTAAACATGAAACTGTAATTTTTTCTACTTTTTTAAAATGTATTTCTCTTCCCTGAATCTTGCCAATTTTATTAGGAATGGGCATGCCCATTTGCCTCTGTTTGCTCTGTTTCCTGTGTTTTGGGGTCTTGTCCAGAATCCAATTTCCTGAAGCATTTCCCCTATTTTCCTCTAGTAATATTATAGTTTCGAGTCTTACATTTACATCTTTAATTTATTTTGACTTGATTTTTCAACTGGTGAGATATAGGGGGTCTAGTTTCATTCTTCTGCATGTGGATACTAAATTTTCCCAGCACCATTTACTGAAAAAAACACATCCTTTATCTCTAATGCATGTTCTTAGCACCGTTGTTAAAATCAGTTAGCCAGCCGGGCGTGGTGGTGCACTCTTGTAATCCCAGTACTTTGGGAGGCGGAGACCGGAGGATCCAGGTTCGCGGCTAGCCTTAGCTCTCTCTCTCTCTGTCTCTCTGTCTCTCTCACTCTCCCTGTCTCTCTCTCTCTCTCTCTCTCTACCTAGTGAGGCCCTCTGCAACTTCGTGAGACCCAGTTTCAAAATAAAGTATAAAAAAATAGGGCCAGGGGTGTAGCACGGAGGTAGAACTCCCCTGGGTTCAGTCCCCGGTACCGCAAAAAAAAAAAAAAATCAGTTAGCCATAGAGAATGGGTTTCATTTTAGGCTTCATATTGTGTTACATTGGTCTATATGTCTGTTTTTATATCAAATTAAAAACTTTTGCACAGCAAATCAATCATCAGGTTGAAGAGATAACCTACAGGACGGGAGAAAATATTGGACAACCATAACATCTGACAAGGTGCTGATATCCAGAATATATAAGAAACACGAAAAACTCAATAGTAAAACCACAAATAACCTAATTTAAAAATGGACAATAGATCTAGTTAGGCATTTCTTAAAATAAGACATACAAATAAATAACCAACAAGTATATACGAAAATGTTCAGTATCATGAATCACCAGGAAAATGCATATCAAAATCACAGTGAGATAATACTTCATTCTAGTAAAAATGCCTATTACCAAAAAGGCACACAATAAGTACTGATGGTAGGAATGTAAATTAGTATTGTCAGTATGGAAGACAGTAAGAGGGTTCCTCAAAAAATTAAAGTAGAATTGCCATAGGATCCAAAAATCCTATAATTGAGTATTTATTAAAAGGAAATAAAATCAATATGCTGAAGAGACTTAGGCACTCCCATGTTTATTGGGACATTATTTACAACAGCCATAAAATGGAAACAACTTCACTGTCCACTAGTTCCTACTGTCTGACTCAGTGGCATTGGGTTCAATGTCCCCTATTGCAATATATTTAACCCCTACTCCAGTAGCTTAAAAAATGGTCTGGTAGTAATTTTTTTGACAAAAATTAACAGTAAGAATAAATTGTAGACTCCGATTTTGAAAAGTAATATACAGAGGGTTATAATTTCATTTTCTTTCTTCTTTTAGCTTTTTTCTTTCTCCTGTAAGTCCTTCTTTCCCTTTTTTCTTATTTAAATTTGGCATATGTGCTGACAAAGGCTTTTCCCAACAAACATTCTAATCTACCATGGAAGTAACAGAAATATTAAATAACATCTTAATATTAACCCTACCTTTAAAGTCATAAAAGGGAGGGAAAATATACATATATTATAATGTTTAAGTAATACTTCTTCTACTATTCAATACTGTATTTTGAAAGGATTTTTTAAAAAATTTTCTTCTTATTAATTCCATGTTCAAAATAATAATCTCACTGTGCTTAATTGCAGTTTCCTTAGATTATTTAGAAGCAAACTGCTCTAACTCCTTGTTTATAGTTTTCTCTTCCTGATACATTTATTTTAACCCTCATTTTCTACATTTCTCAGCATTTCCCTGGAGTCACTGTTTTCTTAAGAAAGGCTGTATAATACCCTAGGAGATCAATGCTCCCTGAAGTTTGATTTTCATTCTGATTAGCTGTACCAAGACTCAAACTGTGATCTTTGTTGAACAGTGTGCCTACCACAGTACACCCTGGAGAGTTGAGCTCAGAAGCTGTTTGTTAGTTTAGTTCAAATGCAGTAATAGATTTGCCATATAACATTTCTATTAAATATATGTGATTCCTTGAAAAATAAGTAGGAAAAGTAAGACTAATTTGCATTAATATATTTTGAGTAATAATGGCAGGAAGTTCTTTTCTTCCTTTTAGAAGTTAGTGGTTATTATAAGTATACTAACTTTTTCTGAGTTTGTCAAATAAAAAAATACATTAGACATTAGAAAAAAAAACAAAATGTGTCAAAGTCATTCTTTCCAACTTTGAAAATTAAATAAATAAAAATTCTCCAAATCAAATTTAATTTTAGTTCCTTCAAAAAGATCGGATCATTAAAAATTAACACCTTCCCACTATGTTCACTTTACTTTGAAATTGTATTTTTTCTTGTTATGTACTTTTGCTGATATTTCAATCAACTAGAGATTATATCTACTATATCCAGTCTACTGGTTATACAATTTTAATTTTATCCTAAGGACTTGTATTCATTTTAAACAATTTATGCAACTATTTGTTTCTATTTGTTGTGTTCCATTGCATACAAAAATGACTTACCTTGACATAAATATTGTTGACCTTTCTATACAGTTTAATTGAGCCATTTATTTTAGTCATGAATTTCATTATTAATAATTTTTATATCACTACATTTGAAAATATTTTATTCTGAATTTTTTATTATATCAACATGATGTCTAAATAGTGATTTTTAATATTAATACACAGTTATCATTAACTTTGCGATATTTCACAAGTTCCATAATCAAAACATTATTTTTGAATTTACAACTATGACATCTATAACTGTTGAAAAAAGTAACCAACATTTATAAATTTAGAATGTAAAAACTAAGCCGGGCGTGGTGGCGCACGCTTGTAATCCCAGTACTTTGGGAGGCTGAGACCGGAGGATCCGGGTTCGCGGCCAGCCTCAGCTCTCGCTCTGTCTCTGTCTCTGTCTCTCTGTGTCTCTCTCTCTCTCTCCTTAGTGAGGCCCTCCGCAACCTCGTGAGACCCGGTTTCAAAATAAAGCATAAAAAATAGGACCGG
>PVJS01041363.1:0-18001 GCA_004027185.1 Glis glis
GGGGAGGCTGAGACCGGAGGATCCGGGTTTGCGGCCAGCCTCAGCTACTTAGTGAGGCCCTCTGCAACTTCATGAGACCCGGTTTCAAAATAAAGTATAAAAATAGGGCCGGGGGTGTAGCTCGGAGGTAGAACGCCCCTGGGTTCAATCCCTGGTACCGCAAAAAAAAAAAGAGGATTTCACTAAGTTGCTGAGGATCTCGTTAAGTTGCTGGGGCTGGCCTTGAGCCTGGGATCTTCTTGTTTCAGCCTCCCAATACTGGGATTATAGGTGTACACCACTGTTCCAGGCTTTAAATTTCTTATAGTTAGAGACATTTTATGTTAAAAAAAGAAACATTTTATGTTAACTATCATGTTGGTATGACTAGGTAAATAATCTCCAAGGTTTTCAAGTACCAAACTTTGAATACAATTCAATTTTGTGCGTGTGTATGTATGTATATATATGTGGCGCTGGGGATTGAACCCAGGGCCTCCTGCGTGCCTTGCAAGCACATCTCTAGCCCTCAGAGAGAGGTTTAATGCACACATGGCTACTTATGTTATTTGACAATTATGGACCAACTTTAAGGAAAATACTTATACAATATATTTCTAAAGATAACAAAATAGTAACAGTAGTACTGGTGATGGGTTTGTTTCTGTTACATAATTAGATCAGTTGGAAAGTTTAATTAGGGAAAGAGGCCTGTATGTGTTGGATTAAATTATGAAGTATAGAGCTGGGCACAGTGGTGCACACCTCTAATCCCAGTATGTGGGAGGCTGAGATAGGAGGATCACAGGTTCGAGGGTAGCCTCAGTAAGTAGTGATACTCTCAGCCACCTAGCGAGACCCGGTTTCAAAACAAAAAATAAAATAGGGCTGGAGTGTAGCTTGGAGGTAGAATGCCCCTGGGTTAAATCTCTAGTACCACACAGAAAAATAGGAAACAATAATTACAGAAGGATGCAGAGAATACAAGAAATATTGAGCTACCCACAGCTAACAAATATTAAATCTCTTATCATATTTGCTTTTTTTCCTGGTAGTACTGGGGATTGAATCTGGGGGGGTTCTACCTCTGAGCTACACCCCCAACCCTTTTTATTTATTAACTTTTATTTGAAAGTGGGTCTCACTGAAGTTCCTGAGGGTCTTGTTAAATTGCTGAAGCTGGCCTTGAACCTCTCCTGTCTCATCCTCCCAAACACTGGGATTACAGGCATGCGCCACTATGCCTGGCTCCTCATATTTGTTTTTTATCTTTTCCTTTCCTTTAAAAAGGAAGCAAACATTACAGATCAGGGTGAAGTCCTCTCCTTGCTCTCTTTCTGTAATCATAGGCAACCCCTATGAATGGAATTGCATTCATACTTTCTGTACATATATTTATAACACACATGTACATATTCATGGCATAAATAGTATTTTAAAATTTTAGAGTCTTTTGTTTTCTTTTCTTTTTTGGGGGTACTGGGGATTGAACCCAGAGGTGTTCTACTTTCGAGCTACACCCCTAGCCCCTTTTATTTTTTGCTTGGAAACAGGGTCTTTCTAGATTGCTAGGACTCTTGCTATATTGCTAAGGCTGTCCTTGAACCTGTGATCCTCCTGTCTCAGCCTCCTGTACTGGGATTACAGGTGTGTGCCACCATGCCTATCTTTATTTTTTATTTCAAAATGATCTTGCAAAGTTGCTGAGGGCCACAGTAAGTTGCTGAGTCTGGTCTCGAACCTGTGATCCTCCTGTGTCAGACTCCCAAGTACTGGGATTACATTCGTATGTCACCATACCTGGCTGAGTCGTATGTTTTCTGATTAAAAATTTTATTTTATTTTTTGTGGTACTGGAGACTGAACCCAGGGGCATTCTGCCTCTGAGCTATACCCCAGTCTAATTTTATTTTTATTTTGAAACAGGGTCTTGCTAGGTTGATAAGAGAGTCTGACTACTTGCTGAGGCTGTCCACGAACCTGCAGTCTTCCTGTCTCAGCCTCCCAAGTACTGGGATTACAGACTGCGCCACCATGCCTGGCCTCATTAAAAATTTTAGAAATCAACTGAGAGGCTGGGCATGGTGGTACATGCTTGTAATTCCAGTACTTGGGAGGGTGAGACCGGAGGATTGCAGGTTCACGGCCATCCTCAGTAACTTAGCAAGATTAGCCCCAACTTTGTGAGACTGTTTAAAAATAAAAAATAAAATAGGGCTGGGGGTGTTTCTCGGGGTGTATCCCTGGGTTCAATCCTCAGTAAAACACACACATACACACACACATACACACACACACACACATGAAGTCAGCTGAGAGAACATGGGAAATTTAGAAAGACAATCTTTATGTTTGTAACTACTTAAAATATGTATAAGTCTTTATATTATTATTGTTATTATTATTATTGTTGTGTACTGGGGATTGAACTCAGGGACATTTTACCTCTGAGCTATACCCCCAGCCCTATTTTATTTTTATTTTGAAACAAGGTCTCAGTAGGTTGATGAGAGTCCCACTACTTGCTGAGGCTGTCCTTGAAATCTTCCTATCTCAGCCTCCCAAGGGATTACAAGCGTGTGCCACCATGCCCAGCTACATAAAAGTCTTTAAAAAGCTTGTTTGGTATAAAGCATTTTCCATTGAGAAAAAAGTTGTCATTTTTTCAGTGGATAGTTACTCCATTTATTCAGAATTGCCTTTTGTATATTATGACCCACCATGATGCAGTCGGAATAGATGATGATTTACCTGTGGCTGCTCACACTGCCTCCATCACTTATTGTCAGGTACTGTGCTCAGTGCTTAACACCTACTATCTGACCTACATCCCTAAAATAACCCTGAGAAGTAGGTATAATCACATGTAACAGATGAGGAAATTGAAGCACAACAAAGTTAAAAATGTGCAGGATAACCCAGTTGATAAATAGTGAGTTGGGATTCAAATTAAGGTGTGATTCCAAAAGCTGGATCCTTAGTCATTATATTGGACTGCTTCTAATATTACTTTGGAAACTAATCAACTTGTCTGATTATATGAAAAAAAATACAATTGCATTTTCTAGTGTGGACTTTGGGCACTTGTGTTGCTACAGTTATCTCAGAACCTATTCCCTGTTTTGCAACTGGAACCACTGGTTATAAATCTCAGACTGAAGCAAGGACTGTGACAGGGTAGAGATAGGAGGTATTGGGGTAGGAGAAGGTATCTGGACATTGATTTTTCTTTTGATAAGGAGACTTTGTTTTTTAGACCAATTTTAGGTTCATAGCACAATTGAGTAGAAAGTAGAGTTCCCACATATCCCCTGTCCCACACATGCCCAGCCTCTTCCACTATCAACATCACGATACACCAGTGTGGGCATTGATTTTTATTACAGTGAAATAGAGGCTGAGAATGCAGGGAGAAGACTGGGGAAAGAATAAGGAAGCCCACACGCAGCATTGAATTCCCCTTTTCTTTCCCCCTTTCCTGTTACTATCTTCATTATTGATAGCAAAGACTTTACCCTGCCAGTTCTGGCCTTAGTATGAGGTGAGAATTAGAGATACAGGCGGAGAGTGGTTAGTTTCTGGCAACACTAAACATAGGAGAAAGGAAAGGACCTATAGTAGGGAAACTGAGCTGTAGCATTGCGTGAGAGGAAGGAATTGTATGGTTAATAGACTGTCTAGCTCTTTTCATATGGATGGGGATGTAAACTTGTACTCTTGAAAGAATGTTCCACTTGGAATTTCTGGTTTCTGATTTGAACAGACTTTAACAGCCATTACCCCACTTTTGGTTTATTATGCATTGTATAGAATTAATTTCAAGTTCTCTTTCTCTCTCTCTTTTAAAGTTCATATGAGAGATCCTAATAATCAACTTCACATAATTAAAAATTTGAAGATAGCAGTGAGCAACATTATCACCCAACCACCTCAGCCTGGAGCAATTCGGAAGCTTTTGAATGATGTTGTTTCTGGGAGTCAGCCTGCGGAAGGATTAGTAGCTAATGTGATTACAGCAGGAGATTATGACCTTAACATCAGTGGTATGTAACAAGGTTTATTACTACTTTTTAAAGGAAAAT
The DNA here is from genome assembly GCA_004027185.1 of Glis glis. Taxonomy (NCBI): domain Eukaryota; kingdom Metazoa; phylum Chordata; class Mammalia; order Rodentia; family Gliridae; genus Glis; species Glis glis. Next base: position 4,062 of record PVJS01041363.1, read on the forward strand.
TTCTTTTGTTAGAAAAAGTAATTCTTTGACGTGGAGACCATTCAATAAATACTTAAGGGCTTAGAGTGCTAGTGCCTGGGAATACAGAACAATGTTGAAAAACAATCCCAGGAATTTTGGGTCTTTATTTTATTCTGGCACCTAAAGTAATACCTAGAACATATGTATAATAAATATTTGTCTAGTGAGAGAACTAACAGTAGATAACATTTTTTTGTGACATAAAGAATATTGTAATTAAATAAAAAGCATTAAGTTCATTGTGTTTTTAATCTTGATTGGTGTTAAATGGAGGAAATGTTTATAAAATATGTATAAATATATCTTTTATGAATGTTTCTTAATATTATTTAAATAAGTGAAATAATATATATATTATTTGATGTAGTATTTGATGTGATTCTTTTCCAGTATTAAAAAGTTTTAGGCCGGGTGTGGTAGCGCACGCTTGTAATCCCAGTACTTGGGAGGCTGAGACTGGAGGATCCCGGTTCGCGGCCAGCCTCAGCTACTTAGTGAGGCCCTCTGCAACTTAGTGAGACCCTGTTTCAAAATAAAGAATAAAAAATGGGATTGGGGACATAGCTTGAAGGTAGAATGCCCCTGGGTTCAATCTCCAGTACCGCAAAAAAAAAAAAAAGTTCTAGCTTATTGAAAAGACATGGGAAAGGATTAAAAGTACATCACGTAATTAGGATATTTCAACAGCCTTATACAATAATATTTTTAGGCCAATATAATTATATAATTTATAATCTAATGCTTTTAATAAGTCCTAATTGCATATTTAAAAGTTTTCCTGAACATATGCAGATCGCTTAAGTGGTATGTTTTAGTTTACAAAGTTAGTTGGTTGCGCTCGTATGGTTACAAGTATTTGTAGAATTTTTACTTAAATGTCCCATAGCTTTTCTTTATTCTTTGCCTTTAATTTTAATTCTAGAGAGATAGGTTAACTTGGTAGTTTTATTTTTTTGGTTTTGAGGAGTGAACCCAGGGCTTGCACCTGCTAAGCACACACTACCACTGAGCCGTATCCCAAGCCTGAACATTTTTTATTCTTTGTGGTACTGAGAATTGAACCCAGGGGCATTCTACCTCCGAGCTACACCCCAGACCATTTATTTATTTATCTATTTATTTATTTATTTATTTATTTATCGTGGTACTGGGGATTGAACCCAGGGGCATTCTGCCTCCGAGCAATACTCCCAGCCCTATTTTATTCTTTATTTTGAAATGGCCTCACTAAGTTGCTGAGGCTGACCGCGAACCTGTGATCTTCCTGTCTCAGCTTCTCAAGTTCTGGGATTACAAATGTGTGCCACCATGCCCAGCTTATTTTTTTTTTTTTTGCGGTACTGGGGATTGAACGCAGGGGCGTTCTACCTCCGCGCTACGCCCCCGGCCCTATTTTTTTATACTTTGTTTTGAAACCGGGTCTCACGAAGTTGCGGAGGGCCTCACTAAGGAGAGAGAGAGAGAGAGAGAGAGAGAGAGAGAGAGAGAGACAGGGAGGGAGGAGCTGAGGCTGGCCGCGAACCCGGATCCTCCGGTCTCCGCCTCCCAAAGTACTGGGATTACAAGCGTGCGCCACCACGCCCGGCCCCAGCTTATTTTTTATTTTGAAACAGGGTCTCTCTAGGTTGCTGAGACTCTTGCTAAATGTCTGAGACTGGTTTTGAACCAGCAATCCTCCTGTCTCAGCCTCCCAAGTACTAGGTTTACAGGTGTGCACTACCACACCACGCCAGCCTGGCTCTTTTTTTTGTTTATTGGCGGTGGTTCTGGGGCTGGAACTTCAAGGGCATTCTACCTCCCCGAACCCCCAGCCATTTTTATTTTTTAAATTTTTTTGTTCTACTGGGGATTGAACTCAGGGGCATTCTACCTCTGCATTATACCTCCAGCCCTTTTTATGTTTTGTTTTGAAGCAGGGTCTCACTAGGTTGCAGAGTGTCTCACTAAGTTGCTGAGGCTTCTTTGATCCTGCAGTCCTCCTGTCTCAGCCTCCTTCAGTACTGGGATTATAGATGTGCACCACCATGCCTGGTCAGCCTCATTGTTTTTGATTTAGAATATTATGACTGTCTTTGCCAATCAAAAGAATCTGAATTTTAGGATACATATTTTGATCAGTTTCTGCATAGTGTTTTTGACATGATGCAAAAATTTCAATAGTTACCTGAAAAAGTAGTGGAATTTGAAACTTCACCTTTTATCATTGTTGTTGTATGGAAGGTCAATGAAACAAATATTGGAGTGTTTTAAGCTTTTTTTTTTTTTTTGCGGTACCGGGGATTGAACCCAGGGGCGTTCTACCTCCGCGCTACACCCCCGGCCCTATTTTTTTATACTTTATTTTGAAACCGGGTCTCACGAAGTTGCGGAGGGCCTCACTAAGTAGAGAGAGAGAGAGAAACACACACACACACAGACAGGGAGAGAGAGAGGGAGAGAGAGCTGAGGCTGGCCGCGAACCTGGATCCTCCGGTCTCCGCCTCCCAAAGTGCTGGGATTACAAGCGTGCGCCACCACGCCCGGCTTTTAAGCTTTTATACTACATATCCTTAGTTAATTTGATAACTTGAGTAAGTCACTTGGTGTTTCTGAGACTTTGTTTCTGAAACCAAAGAGAAGAGTTTGGCTAGATTGTTAAAGCCTTGCTCAGATCTTTAATTCTGTGATTCTATTTTATTTTTGTTATTTGTGTAACAAATGTTTATTGAATTGCTGCTCTATGCTTTACATTGAGATATAGAGATAAATGAGACATGCTTTGTAAGTTCATATGCTAGTAGGGAGATAAACATATTAATTTAATCATAGTACATTCTAATTTTTGTGAGTGTGTGTGGGGAGGTATTGGGGATTGAACCCAGGGGCATTCTACCTCTGAGCAACATCTCAACCCTATTTTATTTATTTATTTATTTATTTTTGTGATACTGGGGATTGAACCCTAGGGCATTCTACCTCTGAGCTATACCCCCAGCCCTATTTTATTTTTATTTTTGAAACAGGGTCTCGCTAGATTGCTGAGAGTGCTGAGTGTCACTACTTGCTGAGGCTATCCTCAAATCTGCGATCCCCATCTCAGCCTCCCAAGTATTGGGATTACAGGCGTGCACTACCACTCCCTGCTCCTATATTGTTTTTTTTTTTTTTGTAGGATTAATGAGGACTTAGTTTAATTACTTCTCTTCCTTTTTTCTCCATCTCTCAAATGTGGTTTTCCTAATATCTGGTTAATATTCACTGTTTATGGTAGTATGACTAAATATTGTTCACATCACTGTGGAGTCAGTTATTGGGCTTTCTTATAAAGTATTTGAGCTGGGTGTGGTGGCGCACACTTGTAATCCCAGTACTTTGGGAGGCTGAGACCGGAGGATCCGGGTTCGTGGCCAGTCTCAGCTCTCTCTCTCTCTCTCTCCCTGTCTGTGTGTGTGTCTCTCTCTCTCTCTCTACTTAGTGAGGCCCTCCGCAACTTCATGAGACCCGGTTTCAAAATAAAGTATAAAAAAATAGGGCCGGGGGTGTAGCGCGGAGGTAGAACGCTCCTGGGTTCAATCCCCGGTACCGCAAAAAAAAAAAAAAATATTTGGCTTTTTCAGGAGTTAGTAATTGTCTTTTTTTTGGTGCTGGGGATTGAACCCACAGATATTCTACCTCCAAGCTACACCCCCAGCCCAATTTTATTTCTTATTTGAAAACTGGGTCTCACTAGGTTGCTAAGAGCCTCACTAAATTGCAGAAGCTGGCTTCGAACCTGCGATCCTCCTGTCTCAGCCTCCCAAGTACTGGGATTACAAGCATGAGCCACCATGCCTGCCTAGTATTTGTCTTTTTAAAAATATCTTGCTCAGAATTCTTTATAGTCTTTCAAACTTTGTAGTCTCTCAGATTTCCTCAGTAGGAGTTTCAGTATGATTAATTTATCAAGTAATCCATTTATAAGCTGAGTGTGGTGGTGCATGCCTGTAATCCCAGTATTTGGGAGGCTGAGACAGGAGGATTGCAGGTTCGAGGACAGCCTCTGCAAGTAGTGAGATATCATCAACCTAGGGAGACCCTGTTTCAAAATAAAAATAAAAGGGGCCGGGGGTGTAGCTTGGAGGTAGAATGCCCCTGGGTTTAATTCCCAGTATCCCCCCAAATCCATTTATTAGTGTCTTTTTCCAGAAGTCTTTTTCTATTGCATGCATTTTCAGTGGGGATGATATGCCCAAGGAGGTGAAATTGCTTTCTGGGCCACAGAAATTTTTAGATATTGTAATGGTTTATAATGGTTTGTAATTCTCTAAAGGGTCATGGTCCATGTTTATCTGTGGTGTTACTTAAAAATTTTTTTTTAGGCTAGGTGCTGTGGTGTGTGCTTGTAATCCCAGCTATTTGTGTGTTTGAGGCAGGAGGATTGCAAGTTTGAGGCCAGACTGGGCGATTTAGTGATACCCTGTTTCAAAATAAAAAATAAGTCTGGGGGATATAGCTTAGTGGTAGACCACTTACCCAGGCTGTGGGAGGCCCTAGCTTCAATCCCCAGTACCACAAAAAAGCAAAAAGAAATGAAAAATTTGGGCTCGGGATGTAGCTCAGTGGTAGAGCATAAGCACAAGCTTAGTATATGTAAACCCTGGTTAGAGCTGGGTGTGGTGGCGCACACTTGTAATCCCAGTACCTGGGAGGCTGAGACAGGAGGATCCTAGGTTCACGGCCAGCCTCAGCAACTTAGTGAGACTCTGCAACTTAGTGAGACCCTATTTCAAAATAAAAAGAATAAAATAGGGCTGGGGTGTAGCTTGGAGGTAAAATGCCCCTGGGTTCCATCCCCAGTACTACAGCAAAACAAAACAAAACCCTGGTTGGATCCAGAGTGCTTGGGGCGGGGGAATTGGTGGGGGAAGGGAGCAATTAGGAAAAAAGTCCAGAAACATTAATTTGGGTAAGATAATGAAATAAAAGCTGAACACTGTTCTACTCTTTAGACTGCTTACTCTCCAAGGCCTGCTCCACACCTGTCTTCCTGGGGATTTCCTTCCTTTTCCTCTCTATAATCTTTCATTCCTATCTTTTTGTGGTACAGGGGATTGAACTCAGAGGCATTCTACCTCTAAGCTACACCCCCAGCCCTATTTTAATTTTTTATTTTTGAGACAGGGTCTCACTAGGTTGATGAGAGTCTCACTACTTGCTGAGGCTATTCTCGAACCTGAGATCCTTCTGTCTCAGCCTCCCAAGTACTGGGATTACAGGTGTGCCTCACCACACCACACATTCCTGTCTTTTATGATATATTTCCTTGATTTGGTGAAGGGGACATCTCTAGTAGCTTCCTGAAAGGGTGTGTGGATGTTAAAATTTTTGAAAAGCGAATGTCTGAAAATATTCTTATTTTATATAGTTGATCAGCGGTTTGGCTGTATACATATTAGTTAGAAATCATTTCCCTCAGAATCGATTCACTTTCTGTAGCATCTAGCTTTGTTCGTAAGGAGCGGGAAGCTGCCATGATGCGTCTCTCGGTGCCTCCCACCTTCAGAAGATGTTATTCCTGCTGCTCTGAAATATGGCGGCAGGCCTCAGCTCACTGTGTTCCCAGCAGCTCCCTCCGGTCGTCCGTCATGCTTCCTCTCTAGTCCCCAGGAATTGTCTTGGACTCTTTATTACTTTCTGTCACTTGTTTTCCCTGTTCTTTCTGGAACTACTGTTAGTTGGATGTAGAACTTCTTGACTTGATCCTTTTTTCTTACCTTTTTTCCTAGTATTGTCTATCTCTTTTTAAGTTACCTTCTGGGGAATATCTTTGACTTTCTCTTTGAACTCTTCTCTTGACATTTCAGTGTTTGCTATCTTTTAATATTATTATTAAGGTATTTCCTGTTTTCTGAATTTTCCTTTTTTTGTGCCATGCTGTTCTTGTTTCATGTTGTGGTATCTTAACTCTGTATATATTAATAAATTGTTACTGGCTTTTTGTTGTTTTGAAGTGTCCTTCTGCTCTGTGTCTTTTCTCTCGTTCATATTATTTTTCTGTTTGTTTTGGTTTAATGTTGGAAACTTCCCTCAAATGTCTGGTAAAACATCCTTGGCATTATTTTCTACTTCAGATTGTAACATTAAAGCCCTAACTGGGCATAAGAAAAATCATACCTGTTATTGTACTTCTTTATTGAATGGTGAGGGCTGTGAATAGGGTTGAGAGTTGCCCAGTTTTTATTACTTTCAATTCTTTTCTTTGGGGCCATTTATTTTCTCCAGAGAAAGAATCTTAAATTTGTCTGGCTATCTGTGTACAAGGGCTTTATTTTACTTATTTATTTTTGTGATACTAGGAAATGAATCCAGGGGCATTCTACCTCCAAGCTACACTCCCAGCCCTTTTGAGTTTTTGTTTTGAAACAGGGTCTCACTAGGTTGCTAAGAGTCTTGCTACGTTGTTGAGGTTGTCCTTGATCCTGTGATCCTTCTGTCTCAGCCGCTCAAGTACTGGGATTACAGGCATGCACCACCACACCTGACTATTTATTTTTAAATAGTCTCTTAAAGTGCTTTAGTAGAAGTCGGTCGTGGTGGCACACGCTTGTAATCCCAGTACTTGGGAGGCTGAGACCGGAGGATCCCGGTTCGCGGCCAGACTCAGCTACTTAGTGAGGCCCTCTGCAACCTAGTGAGACCCTGTTTCACAATAAAGAATAAAAAATAGGGCTGGGGTAGCCCGGGGGTAGAATGCCCCTGGGTTCAATCCCCGGTACCACAAAAAAAAAAAAAGGTGCTTTAGTAGATAGCTTGTAGGAAAAATGTAGTCATTATTTGATTGTGAGAAAATATTTGATCTAATTATATTACTTGCATTTTCAGGACCCTGACAATATCTCTGCATAAAGGAAGATCGAGCATTTTTTGTCTTTAAAAAGCAGGTGGAGGCTGAAATCCCAGTACTTGGGAGACTGAGACAGGAGGATCTGGGTTGGGGGCCATCCTCGGCTACTTAATGAGGCCCTCTGCAACTTAGTGAGACCCTGTTTCAAAATAAAGAATAAAAAATAGGGCTGGGAGTGTAGCTCGTAGGTAGAATGCCCCTGGGTTCAATCCCAGTACCACAAGAAAAAAAAAAAAAAGCAGACGGAGGCACCATTATAGCTGAACTTTTTCAACAAAATTTAAAAAGAATCCCAAGTGTTTAGGAGAAATAACACCAGAAGAAAACTATTTCTTGAGTTGCTTCCTTGATACTTTAAGGAACTTCCTTTCAGCTTTATTTATTTATTTTTGTGCTGGGAAGTGAACCTAGGGCTCTGCATGCTAAGAACATGTGCTGTACCACTGAGCTACACACCCAGCCCTCAACTTTATGGCTTTGAAAACTGGGAATGAGTAATTCTTTTTTTGGGGGTACTGGGGATTGAACCTAGGGGCTTTCTCCCTCCAAGCTATACCCCCAGCCCTTATTTTTTATTTTGAGACAGAGCCCTGCTAAGTTGGGAAGAATTTCACGGAGTTGTTGAATCTGGTCTTGAACCTGTGATTCTCTTCTCTCAGCCTCCCAAGTACTGGGATTACAGGCATGCGCCACCACACCTGGCTGAGTAATTCATTTGAATAAAATTCCATCATAACAATAATGCTCTTTGGAGATTATTAAAATGAGATTTTATTTATTTTAATAAGGTATTAATTATATGTCTAGAAGTATGCTTCTAATTTTTACCCTTAATGTAAGTCAGCATACTTTTCATCCATTCTGTTTAAGAAATAGATATTAGATATTTACCTCATAAGCCTAGCTTAACAGTGCCATATTTTCTTCATCAGATCGGTCAATTAAAGCTAGTGTTCCTTGGTACAATAATTGGAAAGACACATTGATGGAATTGAAAGAATCCTCGTTATATACAGGTATTTCCTGCAGTAGTCTCAGTTTTCTAGATTTTTCTTTGCTCCTTGTCTATTATCTTTTTCCCCACTCAGGTACTACTTTTTCATATTAGTCCTAATTAACATGTCTGTCTAATTTTTCTAAAATGAAGAAAGTCTGATGTGGCTTGTTCAACTTTTGTTATCTATGCTATCTGTTATCTAGTGTGTGTACTCTTGATTTACAACATTATCTGCTATATCCAGGTGTTGCCTTTGATTAGTATAGTTTAGGTTGCATCTTATTTTGATAAGGAGTAACATATTACCCTTCCTTACCAAGGCAAAATGCATTCATTATTTCTCTTTGAAAATATAGGCAAATACATGTTTGGCTCTTTGTGTTTTCTTCCTTTTCTTACACAAAAACACATACTTTTTTGCTGTTCCTTTTTTCACTTAATATATTTGGGAGAGCACTTCATAGAAGCGTGTAGGTACTTTCCCCTTTCTCTTATATCTGCAGAGCATACAATTTAATGATTGTACCACAGTTCATATAACCATTCTCCTGATAACATGAGGGTTTTCTAGTATTTTGTTATTACAGATAATGTTGCAATGAATAGCTATTTTAGAAGGCCACTTTGTTTATTCAGAACTCTCCCACCCCTCCATGAAACACTTTCTCATGACTACAGTTTCTCTCATTTGTTCAGTTTAAGTAAGCATCGGTGACAGGGCAAAGTAAACAAAAATAATCAAAATAGGTACAGATGCATAGTCACTTACCTATATCTGTGGAGATACCTTCTTATTTTATTTATTTATTTTTGTGGTACTGGGGATTGATCCCAGGGGCATTCTACCTCCGAGCTATACTCCCAGCCTTATTTTCTTCCTTATTTTGAAACAGGGTCTCACTAAGTTGTGGAGGGCCTCACAAGTTGCTGAGGCTGGCCGCAAACCTTTGACCTTCCTGTTTCAGCCTCCCAAGTACTGGGATTACAAACATGTGCCACCATGCCTGGCTGATACCTTCTTATTTAACCAAACATTTCATTATCTCTTTTCTTGTCATTGGTACTAAATGAAAATATACATTAATATTCTAGCCAGAAACTATTTTTGACTGATTAGAGGGGAGGATATCTTTTATAGGTTGGTGAGAAAATTGGTTTCCTATTGTAGCAGATACTAGTCTATATTATTTATTCTCTAATTTTTGCCATTTCTCATGTAGATTACAATATTTCTGGGGATATTTTTCTATTATAGCAGTGAACATGAGATTCTTACATAAATAAGCCTCCTAATCAGACTACAATATATGGTACTGGAGATGGAACCAAAGGCATTCTTCTCTGAGCTATACCCCTAGCCCTTTTGTTTTGTTTTGAAACAGAGTCTTGCTAAGTTGCTGAGAGTCTTGCTACGTTACTGAGGCTGCCCACAAACCTGTGATCCGGTCTCAGCCTCCCAAGTACTGGGATTACAGGTGTGCACCACCACGCTGTATGGGTCATTCTTATAATGCATTTGTTGAAATTAAAAATTTTTGTCTATTTGGCACCAGGTTAGATACACTATTTGGTCAAGATTTATGCTTTTTTCTTCAACCTTCCAGTCATTTAATGTAGTATTATAGTGTAAACAGAAAGTATATTGCTGTGTTTTCAGTGATTAAGATGAAAACAAAAAGATATAATCTTTGGTAATCAGCACAAATAGCTAGGAATTGAGTCATCTTTTAGTAAAACTGTGATTTAGATAATCTACTTAAACCTAGAAAAATCAAGTTTAAGAAAATTCAAATGAAGAAAGCATACATTTATGTAGTGGTTAGAATGGAGCAAAATGAGTTGCATTCCAGGAATCACATTATATTTATTTCTTTATTTTACATTATATATATATTTATACAAAAAATGAAAACACACGGCTTTGTACCTGATTATAAGGTAAGTATTTTTGAAATTTGTCAACCACACCAATATTGACATTTTGAGCCAGATAATTTTTTTGTGGGGGAATGTCTTTTCCTGTGCATTATAAGATGTTTTAATTTTTCTCACCTCTTTCCATAGATGCCAGTAGACAACCCCCACCCCCAGCCGTGACAACTAAATATATCTCTGGACATTACCAAGTGTTTCCTCAGGATTAGAATCAACCTTGATTGAGAAACAGATTTTTTTTTTTGGTATTGAGGATTAAACCCAGGGACATTCTACCTCTGAGCTATACCCCCAGCCTTTTTTTTTTTTTTTTTTTTTTGCGGTACTGGGGATTGAACCCTGAAGCATTCTACCTCCAACTACACCCCCAAGCCCTATTTTTTTATTCTTTATTTTGAAACAGGGTCTCACTAAATCCCAGAGGGCCTCACTAAGAAGCTAAGGCTGGCCATGAACCTGCCATCCTCCTATCTCAACATCCCAAGTACTGGGATTACAAGCATGCGCCACCACACCCGGTTTAACTCCCAGCACTTTTTAATTTTTTTTTAAAATGGTCTCACAAACCTGCCACGAATCCCGTCTCAGCCTCCCAAGTTCTGGCATTGCAAGTGTGTGTCACTATGCCCTGCTGAGAACCAATGTTCTAAAGTGATATCCTAGCTGGGCGTGGTGGTGCACGCTTTTAATCCTAGTACTTGGGAGGCTGAGACAGGAGGATCACAGGTTTGAAGCCAGACTCAGCATAGGTGAGGCTGTCAGCAAATTAGTGAGACCCTGTTTCCAGATGAAAATTAAAATAGGGCTGGGGATGTAGCTCAGAGGTAGACTGCCCCTGGGTTTTTCCCAGTACCACAAAATAAATAAATAAATAGATAACAATAAGGGGTTATAATTTATGAAGAGGATCTACTTTTTTTTTTGTACTGGGGATTGAACTCAGGGGAATCCTACCTCTAAGCTAAACCCCCTGCCCCAGTCCTATTTTATTTTTTTGAAACAGGGTCTCACTAAATTGTAGAGGGCCTTGCTAATTTGGTGAGGCTGGTTGCAAACCTGCGATCTTCCTGTCTCATTCTCCTAAGTACTGGGATTACAGGTGTGTGCCACCACGCCCGGCTGAGGATCTACTTTTGAAAGTGTGACTATCACAGGGCACAAAACTTTAGTCCTAAAATATTTTTATTTACATAAGTAATATTTAGAGCATTAATAGGTAAGTGGGTTGTGGGAACATTGTACATATTTGGAAATAACTACTTTTTTTTTCCAAATATATATACTCCCATGTATGAATATATTTGTGTGAATGGCTTAAAATGTATTTATCTATATATGTCATATATATCATATATCTTAAATGACAGGTAAAAATGCTTGTTTACTGCTATAAATTATCTTTCATACCTTTTGGGAATATGAAATTGGAATTTTGTCTGTTATAAACTGATTCAATTGAGGAATTCTAACTTTCATATATTATTAATTTTAGCTACGACTCCATGGTTTGAATCATATAGAGAGACCTTTCTTCAGTCGATGCCAGCATCAGATCATGAATTTCTGAACCATTATTTAGCATGTATCCTTTACCTTTAAGTTTTCTTAAAGTCAGATATTGTGGAAAATTTTAAATCAGAAATAGTTAAATGAGAGCAAAACTGTTGAGAATTCCTACAGAGAATGGAGCAATCATTGTTTTTGAGGTGCTGGGTATTGAACCCAGGTCCTTGCTCATGCTAGGCAAGCACTCTACCACTTAGCTACATCCCCAGCCTGAGAAATTATTTTATTTTAATTTTTTTTTGGTACTGGGAATGAGTATCTTTATTTATTATTTTTTCTTTTTTGTGGTGCTGGGGATTGAACCCAGGGACAATCTACCTCTGAGCTACACCTCCAGTCCTATTTTATTTTTTAATTTTGAAAACAGGGTCTCGCTAAGTTGCTGAGAGTCTCCCTAAATTCCTGAGGCTGTCCTCGAACCTGCGATCCTTCTATCTCAGCCTCCTAAATACTGGGATTACAGGTGCACCTGCCTGAAATTATTTTTTATTTATGATATATCAAGCTTTTGTTACTGTCGCTTTGTTAAATGCATCCCTGATATCGAACTCTGAAGAGTAAATTAATTTTTGATTAATTTTCATTATAAAATAAGACAAAATTTTATTATTTATCTTATTTCTTTAGCTTGAATATTTTGTGCTTGGTAAGTTTTTAAATCATTTTAGAAAGAGAAAATGTTATGGATAGTATTAACCACATTAATGATTGCCTCAGAATTAACTGCTTTTTCTAAAGCTCATATTTTTAAAAATGTTTCTGTATTTTTGGTAACCTTTTTATCCTCCTTTGATGATTATGTCCTTTTAATTTTCTTTTTCTTAATGGTACTGGGACGTGGTCCCAGGGGCATTCTAACTCCACGCTTCACCCCCAGCCCTATTTTTATTGTTTTATTTGGAAACAGGGTCTTTGTAAATTGCTGAGGCTGACGTGGAACTTGTGATCCGCTTGTCTCAGCCTCTCAAGTACTGGGATTACAGGTGTGTGTCACCATGCCTGGCCTTAAAGTTTTCTTAACAAGGTTGCAGAGAAAAGTTAAGAAGTAGTATAGAGCCCAGGTGCAGTGGCGCACATCTGTAATCCCAGTACTTGGGAGGCTGAGACAGGAGGATCACAGGTTCATGGCCAGTCTTAGCAACTTAGTGAGACCCTTAGCTACTTAACGAGACCCTGTTTCAAAATAAAAAGGGCTGGGGGTGTACCTGGGAGGTAGAATGTCCGTGGGTTCAATCCCCAGAACAAAAAAAAAAAAAGTAGTAGTATAGAGTATGAAATTGCATAGAGATGGAATGGAGATGAGCAGGATCCAACATAATCTATCATTATGTTGATAGCTGTACAATTTTTATATTGTTTGTTTTATGAATTTCTTTATTTGAATATGTAAATGCCCTAAAAATCTCTGAACAAAAAATCTTTGAGATTTAGACGTTTGTATTACTCTGGAATGTTGGGGAAATTATTTTGTGCTTGCTGTGAAAACCTATGACATCAGATTATTTTTAGCTGAGAAAGTACCCCCGTAAAGTTTATTGTAGTAGGGCGATATGTGTCACTGACTAATAAGTGGAAAATACCTTAATAATATGGTTCACAAGGTATGTTGGTAGCGTCATCTAGTGAAGCTGAACCTATGGAACAGTTTTCAAACTTGTCACAAGAACAGCATCGACTTCAGCACAACAGCGATTACTCCTACCCTAAGTGGTTTATACCAAACACACTTAAATATTATGTACTTTTACATGATGTAAGTGCAGGAGATGAACACAGGTAAGTTTTATTTTTAATTTTAACTTTTTCTTGTTAAATAATTTAACATTAATTTGGACATGACTTGTTTAAATGGTGGATTTATTTTTTTATCCAGGAAAATAAAAATTTATGATAGTATAAATTTGTTAATAAAGCACTTACCTTTACTTTTTATTCTGGAGCTATATTCAATAGCTAAGTCATTTAATGTTAAATTTTCTGTTTACCCAAACCTTCTTTTCAGTATCCATCTGTCATACAATCCCGATAGATCTTAGTTGTCTCTTCTTTCTTCATATAACATTATTTCTCATTTTTCTTTTCTTCTTCCCAGTTTCCCAACTCTTCACTGCCTTGACTGTTACTTTTAGGCACTTCTTTGTTCACTGTGTTTTTTCTTATTACTTAATATTTTTAGCTGTGATGTTCTTCACAGTCTCAAAAAACATCTAAACATTTCTTTCTCATGTTCCCTTTAATATTCACTGTTAGAGATTTGCAGGAATCCTTTTATCTTTGGGATTCATGAATGAGTTGTCTTAAAAAATATTCTTGAAAAATTAGATAGACATTAAAAGCAATTCTTTATATGGCTCTAGGGTTTATTTTGGCTATTGTTTCAAGGTTTGGATCACATCTTTTGTTTCATACTGTTGCATACTGTTGTTCTGATATCTCTAGACAAGTTCTCTACCATTGAGCTACATCCTCAACCTTTGTTTGTAGTGTGTGTGTGTGTGTGTGGGTGTGTGTGTGTGTGTGGTGTACTGGGATAGAACCCAGGGGCCTTCTGTCTCCAGG
>PVJS01041364.1:0-17998 GCA_004027185.1 Glis glis
TGAGAGCCTCACTAAGTTGCTGAGGCTGGCTTTGAACCTGCGATCCTCCTATCTCAGTCACCCAAGTACTGGGATTACAAGCGTGTGCCACCACATCCGGTGAAAAGATCTTACTTGCCAAGCGTGGTGGCGCATGCTTGTAATCCCAGTACTTGGGAGGCTGAGACCGGAGGATCCAGGTTCATGGCCAGCCTCAGCTACTTAGTGAGGTCCTCCGCAACTTAGTGAGACCCTGTTTCAAAATAAAGAATAAAAAATAGGGCTGGGGGTGCAGCTCGGAGGTAGGATGCCCCTGGGTTCAATCCCCAGTTCCGCAAAAAAAAAAAAAGATCTTACTCTTACCTTGGTGCTTTCAGCCTTGAAGGGGGATGGTTACTAGTGTTAGGTGAACCCTCCTTAAATGATAAATATGCCTATGTGCAGGGGTGAGCAGCAATGTAAAGTTTAAGGTGGTATTATGGGGTGATAATCTCTCCTAGAAATAAATATAGGACAGTGATCTCTCTTCCTCAGTCCTTGCTTCCCAAAAGAAAGATTTCAAACAGAAAGCACGAGCCAGGCTTGGTGGCGCACACTTGTAATCCCAGTACTTGGGAGGCTGAGACTGGAGGATCCAGGTTCGCAGCCAGCCTTAGCTACTTAGTGAGGCCCTCTGCAACTTAGTGAGATCCTGTTTCAAAATAAAGGATAAAAAATAGGGCTGGGGTGTAGCTCAGAGGTAGAATGCCCCTGGGTTCAATTCCTAGTACCACAAAAAAAAAAAAAAGAAAACCCAGAAAGTACGAATATGGGAATATAAGAGATTTATTTAGGGAAGTGGAGGCATGGTGTAAAATTAGGTCATGATGGGAGTGGGAGTTATTTTCTAGAGAAAGTGTCAGGTTGTGGTCCAGAAAAGAGTTGGGTTATGTTCAGGAGGAGAGGGGGGAAAGGGTTGCCTCCCTGGGGTGGAAAATGGCATGTAACAACGAAGTTACACTCCAGAGAGAAGGTCTAGAATGGTCAGATCCGTTTTCCGGAGTGGAAAACTGTGAAGAGTCTTCCACAAGGCAAGCTTTATTCAATCTGGAAACCTTTTCCCCCTAATGCATATGCAGTTGGGGAAGTCATTATTTCTTTTAGTGCCACACCTCAATGCCACTGCACTGTTTTCGCCATGTAAACTTTCCCGTGGGTACCTAAGTGAATCCCTGCAGGGGGTTCAGCCTCCCAGATCCCTGCAGTTTTCTAACCTACACCTAGGTGGGAAGTCCCATATTTCCATTCATGAGGGCATGCTTAAATGTTTCTCTCAGGTCTTTCCCACTCTTGCCCACCTGCTCATTTCTATCTCGCTATCTAAGAGTAATAAAGGAGACAAAACAGAAATGCCAAGCTGTATCCTGCTTTGTTACCTAGTGGACATATTCAGGCCCGAGTGAAGAGACAGTGCTATGTAGGTCCTAGTTATGTAGTAAGCGGAGGATCTGGGTTCAAATCCAGACTGACTCTAGAACCCACTTATACATCCCCATAGTCATGAAGGAAACCAGAACATGCCATCCCAAGATAACTCAACTTGGTATAATTTGGAACTGGAGGCACTTGAGAAACAGCAGTTACAGAAAAGGCCATCAGAACTGTTGATACCAGGGGAATCTGCATACAAGCCTTACTCTATTCAATAACTGCAGATTGAAAATATTTGGGGAGCCAGGCGTGGTGGCACCCACCTGTAATTCCAGTACTTGATAGGCTGGAAGGATCACAGATTTGAAGGCAGCCTCAACAACACAGTGAGACCCTCAGCAATTTCGCGAGACTGTGTTTCAAAATAAAAAATAAAAAGGGCTGGGGGTGTAGCTCAAAGGTAGAATGGCCCTGGTTTCAGTCCCCCGTACCCCCCAAATATGGGAGGGAAATTGCATCTGTACTGAGTAGTGTAGACTTTTTTCCTTGTCATTATTCCCTAAACAATACAATATAACAATTATATACACAGGGCTAGAGATGTAGCTCAGTGGTAGAGTACTCCCCTGGGGTTCCATCCCCAGCACTGCAAAAACAAAACAAAAACATATATATATACTATTTACCTTGTATTAGGCATTATATCTGTGTGTGTGTATACACGCATGCGTGCATACATACGTGTGGGGGGGTACTGGGGATTGAACCCAGGGGGGGATCTACCACTGATATATATATATATATATATATATATATATTTATTTATTTATTTATTTATTGTGGTGCTGGGGATTAAACCCAGGGGCATTTTACCTCTGAGCTACACCCCCAGCCCTATGTTGTGGAGGGCCTTGCTAAGTTGCTGAGGCTGGCCCTGAACCTGCGATCCTGTCTCAACCTCCCAAGTACTGGGATTACAGGTGTGCACTACCAGGCCCAGTTACCTTTTTATTTTATTTATTTATTTACTTATTTTGGTGGTGCTAGGGATTGAATCCAGTGGCATTCTACCTCCGAGCTACACCCCCAACCCTATTTTATTTTTTATTTGGAAAGACGGTCTGGCTAAGTTACTGAGAGCCTTGCTAAGTTGCTGAGGCTATCTTCGAACCTGCCATCCTCTTGTTTCAGCCTCCCAAGTACTGGGATTACAGGCATGTGCCACCACACCCAGCTCCCTTTCTATTTTTGCTAAATTGCCCAGGTTGACCTCGAATTTGTGATCCTCCTGCTTCAGCCTCCTGAGTCACTGCAATTATATCTGTGCACCACCACACCTGGTAATTATAAGTGATTTAGAGATAATTTCAAGTATACAGGAGGTGTCTAGGGGTATAGCTTGGTGGTAGAGCACTTGCCCAGCAAGCACAAGTCCCTGAGTTTGATCCTCAGCATTGCAAAAAGAAAAAAAAAAGTATACAGGAAGTTATATACAAATACAGTACCATTTTATATAAGAGCATCCTTGGATTTTGGTATCTGAGGGGTCCTGAAACCAGTATCTTCCATGGATACTGAGGGAACAACTATAATGATATACATACATAAACAGATATAAATATATATTTCTACTTTTTTTGGTACTGGGGATTGACCCCAGGGGCATTCTACCTCCGAGCTATACCCCAGACCTATTTTTTATTCTTTATTTTGAAGCAGTGTCTCACTAAGTTGTGGAGGGCTTCACTAAGTAGCTGAGGCTGGCTGCGAACCTGTGATCCTCCTGTCTCAGCCTCCCAAGTACTGGGATTACAAGTGTGTGCCACTATGTCTGGCTATATTTCTATATATACATTTCTTTTTTGTTTTGTTTTGTTTTTTTGTTTTTGTGGTACTGGGGATTGAACCCAAGGGCATTCTACCTCTGAGCTATACCCCCAGTCCTATTTTTTATTCTTTATTTTGAAACGGGGTCTTACTAAGTTGTGGAGGGCCTCACTAAGTAGCTGAGGCTGGCCGTGAACCTGGATCCTCCTGTCTCAGCCTCCCAAGTACTGGGATTACAAGCATGCAACATCACGCCTGGATATATATATATATATATATATATTCTACAATAGGTATTCTACCTATATATTCTATATATAAAGTATCTGTTTATACATTCTATAGTACCTATTATTTTACTCTGCTTAAGAGCCATTTGTATTTTCTTTCCTATGAATTATATGTTCCTATTCTTTGCCTATTTTTATTACTATCAGTCTTTTTAATACTTAATTTTCCACTTGAATATGATATGATTATAAATATCTTTCTCAACTTGCCTTTTGAGTTTTCTTATGATTGTCATTATTGTTGTTGCTTGGCTATTTGCCACTTAAATTCTCTTTTTTTTTGTACTGGGGATGGAGCCCAGGGGCATTCTACCTCTGAGCCACACCCCCAGTCCTATTTTATTTTTTATTTGGAAACAGGGTATTGCTAAATTGCTGAGGCTGGCCTCCAATACCATACCTGGCTAAATTCTTTATTTTTATATAGTTGAATTTGTCAATATTTCCTTTTATGGGTTCTAGATTTTCAATCATAGCCAGAAAGGTCTTCCTCATTTTAAGATTATAAGGATTCATGCTTTCTTCTATTTTTTAAAAATACTTTTATAATGTCATTTTTAGGGGGTACTGGTTATTGAACCCAGGGGTATTCTACCTTTGAGCTACACTCACAGCCCTATTTTATTTTATATTTATTTGTTTGTTTGTTTGTTTGTACTGGGGATTGAACCCAGAGGTGTTCTACCTCAGAGCTACACCCCAGCCCTATTTTATTTATTTTCTTATTTTGAAACAGGGTCTCCCTAAGTTGCAGAGGGCCTCACTCAGTTGCTGAGGCTGGCTGTGAACCTGCGATCCTCCTGTCTCAGCCTCCCAAGTACTGGGATTACAAGTGTGTGCCACCATGCCAGGCTATTTTTATTTTTTGAAACAGGGTCTCACTAAACTGCTGAAGTTAGTGTAGAACCTGCAGTCCTCCTGTCTCAACCTCCCAAGTACTGGGATCATAGGCATGTGCCACCACACCTGGCTAATGTCACTTAAAGTATGCAAAACAAATTTTTTTTTCTTTTGGTGCTGGGGTTTGAAACCAGGGTCTTGAGCATGCTAAGCACATGCTCTACCACTGAGTGACAACCCCAGCCAAACATATGCAAATCTTTGAATCACCTGGAACTTACTTGGTGTAGTATGTCATTTATGGATGCAACTTTTTTTAACTACCCAATTGTTTCAACCTTTTAATTATTTATTTGTTTATTTAAGAACACATAAAGGCCAGGCGTGGTGGCGCACGCTTGTAATCCCAGTACTTGGGAGGCAGAGACTGGAGGATCCCGGTTTTTGGCCAGCCTCAGCTACTTAGTGAGGCCCTCTGCCACTTCGTGAGATGCGGTTTCAAAATAAAGTATAAAAAATAGGGCCGGGGATGTAGCTCGGAGGTAGAAAGCCCCTGGGTTCAATCCCTGGTATCGCAAAAAAAAAAAAAAAGAACACATAATAGAAACATTTATTGAAAATACACTCTGGAAAAACTGCTTTAAAGCCGGGTGTGGTGGCGCATGCTTGTAATCCCAGTACTTGGGAGGCTGAGACTGGAAGATTGCAGGTTTGACCCTGTTTCCAAATAAGAAATAAAATCGATCTGGGGGTATAGCTGGGAGGTAGAATGCCTCTGGGTTCAATTCCCAGTAACACACACACACACACACACACACACACACCAAAGAAAGAAAAACTCCTTTACATGCACAATGCCTATTTCACCCATTTTTCAGGTGTGTACATTGGGACCTGGGGCATTTGCCAACTTGACCAAGGCTGACTAGTTGGTAAGTAGAACTTACAACTTTCCTGAGAATCTGCCTGTGTGCTTCCTCATTCCCCCCAGATACCCAAGCCTTCCCCTGTGGTTTGAACTTCCCCACCTCTTGCAACCAGACTCCCACAAGAGCCAGTGATCCAATGTGTTACTTTGCCCTGGTGCAGTCTGGTACCTCCAGGTTTTAAATGTTTGAGTTCCAAGCCCCATGGACATAGTTCCCCTGGTCTGGCCAAAATTGGTGAGAAGCCTCAGAACATGGCCTGACCCCTTTCTGTGTCTGGGCAAGATTCAAATTTAATGCCCCACCCACAGGATAGGAGGGGAAAAGTGGTGAGCTAGCCCACCCAACCCCCTCTGAGGATTGCTAGTGTTTTACTCAGCTTTTTAAAAAAATGTGTGTGTGTGTGTGTGTGTGTGTGTGTGTGTGTGGTACTGGGGATTGAACCCAGGGGCCTTCTACCTCCAAGCTACACCCCCATCCCTATTTTTTTTATTCTTTATTTTGAAACAGGGTCTCACTAAGTTGCGGAGGGCCTTACTGAGTAGCTGAGGCTGGCCACGAACCCAGATCCTCCAGTCTCAGCCTCCCAAGTACTGGGATTACAAGCATGTGCCACCACGCCCAGCTGTTACTCAGCTTTTAATCACTGTTACAAACACCTGAGACAATCAACTTAAGGAGAAAAGGTTTATTTTGGCTCGTGGTTTCAGAGTTTCAATCCTTGGTTGGCCAGCTCTATTGCTTTGGGCCTGTGGTGAGGCAGAACATCACGGTAGAAGGGCATGGTACAGGAAAGCTGCTCAACTCTTGGCAGTCAGGAAACAGGAAGAGAAGGAGAAAGGGGCCTGGAACAGCCGGGCATGGTGGTGCACACTTGTAATCCCAGTACTTTGGGAGGCGGAGACCGGAGGATCCGGGTTCGCGGCCAGCCTCAGCTCTCTCTCTCTCTCTCTCTCTCTCTCTCTCTCTACCTAGTGAGGCACTCCGCAACTTCCTGAGACCTGGTTTCAAAAATAAAGTATAAAAAAATAGGGCCAGGAGTGTAGCGTGGAGGTAGAACGCCCCTGGGTTCAATCCCCCATACCGCAAAAAAAAAGGGGCCAGGAACAAGAAATACCCTTCTAGGGCATGCCCCCAGTGACCTACTTCCTTTAACCAGGTCCCAACTCCTATAGTTTCCACTGTCTCCCAGTCATCCAGATATCAAATGATTAATCTACTGATGAGGTCAGAGCCCTCAGGATCCAATCACCTCTGTATTGGGGACCAAGTCTTCAACACAGGAGTCTTTGGGGGTCACTTCATATCCAAACTGTAACAGTTAGAGTACCAGGTGACATTTCATTTCTCCATGTACTTGGGTCTATTTCTGAACTTTGTTCTGTCCCATTGGTTGTTTTTGTTTTTTTGTGGTACTGGGGATGGAACCCAGGGGCATTCTACCTCCTAGCTACACCTGGCTTGCATCAGTTTTAATTAATTACGGAGGCTTTATAATATATATATATGATTGACCCCAAGGACATTTTACCTCCAAGCTACATCCCCAGCCCTTTTTATTGTTTTATTTTGAAACAGGGTTTCGCTAAATTGCTGAAGCTGGCCTCGAACCTGCAATCCTCCTATCTCGGCTTCCCAAGTACTGAGATTACAGGTATGCACCACCATGCCTGGCTGCTTTGTCATGTCTAAACTGTATGTATTCTAGATTGGTTACCTGACTAATCCGAATTTCGGTTCTCTTATTTGTACAACGGGGTTGATAATGGTATTTGGTTAGGGCTGTAAAGAAGGTAAAACTAGACGAAGCATACCAAGTACCCGGCACATTGCCTGGTACATAAGTGCTCAGTGAATAATAGCTGTTTTTCTAAAAAACAATAGGCTATCGCAGGACAGGGAAAACATAACTTAAAGGAATAAGTTTAGAGTCATCCACCTGAGGTCGAAAGCCCAAGGTCAACTCTTATTTACAGAATCTACTTAACTGTCAGTCGCCCCTTCCGACCTTCTCGGTGATTCTGGGAACGCAGACGGATGGGGCTTTCGGGTGCCCACAGTCTAACGAGCCTGGGGACTTCAGGATGCCGGCCCCACCCGCCGGGCCAGACGCCGCCACGTCTCGCGCGGCTCCTGGCTCCCCCGGAGAGGGCGTGGCCTATCCGGGGCACGCCCCTCGAGCGCGCTGCGTCCCGCCTTAAGCCCGCCCCTCCGCGGCCCGAGTCTCTGGTAGGGCGGTACCCGGGCCGAGCGTCGTGACGCTAGGGGCGGGGCGAGCCTGCGCCCGGAAGCTCCGGGGAAGGGACGTGACGTATATCCGGCGAGTAGCTGGCGGTCCCGGGTGCTGCTGGTCTGTGTGCTCAGAAGGAGGGTCCAAGCCTCCCGCCGTCGCCAGAGGATCCCCTCGGGCCGTGAGTCTGGGGACTGCGGCGCAGGAGGCGGCGGAGGTCCAGGGGCCTGGGGCGGACGGCGGAGAGGGTCGGGGCGGAGGCGGGCCCGGGCAGGGTTGGGGGGGGAAGTGACACGCAGGCGGTTCTGTGGGGCCACGGGGCTGGTTCTGGGCGGGGACGGGCCGACTCGGCCGGGTCTGCTCCTTCCCTTGCTGGCCTTTGGGGTATGGGGTCCACCAGTATTCTTCTCGGGGGTCTTGCAGCTGCTGGGCCAGATAACAGTATTCTTGTGTGTACGGTGCTTTCCGACTTACGAAACGGCTTCTTGTCTCCTATCTCTGATGAGCCTCAGTTCTCCGCGAGGCGGGTGGGAGGCCTTGATCATCCTTGTTTCACAGACCCAGGGACTGAGGCTCAGCGAGGGCTCGCAGCTAGCAAGTGTGAGCTCTTAAACAAGGTCTACAGGCTCTTACTTCAGGGTTCCTCCCCACGTCAGCTCTCTTGTCATCTGATGTCCCCTGTCGAAACCCGTGTTTTCTCCTTTCGCCTCCTTCCTTCTCCCACTCTTTTGTGCATGGAAAAATTTACTCATGTGCGTTCGGCATAGATTTGTATTTTTCCACAGTTCTAGCCGAGGGGTCAGGAGCACACTTGTGAGGGTCGCATCAGATTGCCTCTATAAATATTTTCCCTTGTTCTTGTCTTTTTCTTTTACCTCCAGTCCGTCTGCTTGGGTTGAGAGAGGAGGTTTAAGCAGATTTATCATGGGGCTGACCTTTGACATTTACCCCTGCAGCCAAGCAGTTTCTTAGCTAAAAGCCAGCTGCCTACTACCCCAGATCTGTCTGGAATGATATCTCAAAGTTGTTCTGAGTATATATAAGAAGGAAGGCGTACGTTTTTGTATTGGCTAATGATCAGTTTGTTGTTCTCCTTTATATTTGTTTGAATCAGTCCTGAAATTTGCAAGTTTTCATTTTAGGTATAACAGTATTTTTGTCTTTAGAGCCGTTAAATTTTAGAGTAGTCTTAACTTGCCATAATGTGATAGAGTAGATCAAGAATAGTGAGTAAATACAATACTCATTATTAAAATGCCATCCAAAGGGTGTGATAAGGAAGACTTCAAAGGTTGTCATGTGTGTAGTTGGTGGATAAAGGAAGTTTCTTTTATTTATTTGTTTGGTACTGGGAATTGAATCCAGGGACATTCTACCACAGAGTTACACTCAGCCTTTTATTTTTTATTTTTTTGAAACAGGGTCTTGCTGAGGCTGTCTTCGAACCTGGCAATCCTCCTGTCTTAGCCTCCCAAGTACTGGGATTTCAGGCATGTGCCACGACCCTTGGTCAAGTTTTTTTTTTTTAATTTGGATTTGAATTTTATGTGATATTAACAAGAAGGGCTTTGGTGTTAAAAGAGGAGGGTTTAAGCCAGACTGGGTGATGCATGCCTGTAATTCCAGCTACTCCCAAGGCTGAAGCAGGAGGATTGCAAGTTTGAGACTAGCCTGGGCAACTCAATGAGACCTGTTGCAAAGTAAATAAATATATAAGTAAGGAAAGAAAGAAAGGCCGGCCAGAGATGTAGCTCAGTGGTAGAGCACTTGCCTAAGTATGCCTGAGGCCCTGGGTTAAATCCCTAGTATTGGGGGGGGAAAGAAGGAAAAGTATGGGACTGTTACCTTTTCAGCTGAGTGGTCTTGAACAAAGTAGCTAACCTAGGAGTGTCAGCATCCTTATCTTGTTCATGGAGGCCATTGATCCTTTTTTTTTTTTTTTTTTTTTTTTTTGCGGTACCGGGGATTGAACGCAGGGGCGTTCTACCTCCACGCTATGCCCCCGGCCCTATTTTTTTTTTTATACTTTATTTTGAGACCGGGTCTCACGAAGTTGCGGAGGGCCTCACTAAGTAGAGAGAGAGAGAGAGGGAGAGAAAGAGAGCGTGCGTGCGCGTGCGCGCGCGTGCGCGCGCTGAGGATGGCCCCGAACCTGGATCCTCCGGTCTCCGCCTCCCCAAGTACTGGGATTACAAGCGTGCGCCACCACGCCCGGCTCCATTGATCCTTCTTAGTAGAGTTGCTGTAGAGATGAAATGAGATCTATTTGCAGGTCTTGTATAAACTCTGAAACTATTGATGAGTTGGTATAAATCCTGAGATCTCAGTGATGGAGGAACCATCAAGGCCATTTGCTTAACTTTGGGTAGCAGTATAGCCCAGCTCTTTGGGTCTAGTAAGGGTTTTTATTATATTTTTTTAACATCACTTGAAAAGTTCCTTTCCATATGTCATTTTGGAGGGAAGAATTATAGGGCTTTCAGACTGGATGTCAAGGGAAAATAAATTGGAAAATCAAAGTAACTCAGTTACCATGAAAAACTCCCTAAAGTATGAGGAAAAAGATTTCAGCCTATCTCAGCCTCCCGAGTACTGGGATTATAGGCATGTGCCACCTAAAGGTTTTCCTCACACTTTTAAGTTTTTCATGGTAACTGAGCTACTTTGATTTTCCAGCTTATTTTCCCTTGACATCAATGCTCTGAAAGCCCTATAATTCTTCCCTCAAAATGACATATGGAAAGGAACTTTTCAGGTAATGTTAAAAATATAATAAAAACTCTTACCGGACCCAAAGAGCTGGGTTGTACTGCTACCCAAAGTTAAGCAAAGGCCTTGATGGCTCCTCCATCACTGAGTCCTCAGGATTTATACCAACTCATCAATAGAATTATCAGGTTGGGTACTTTATTTTTATTTTCGTGTATGTGTGTGTGTATGTGTGTGTGTGTGGTGGTGGTGGTGGTGCTAGGGATTGAACCCAGAGGTGTTCTACCTCTGAGCTGCACCCCCAGTCCTATTTTATTTTTTATTTGGATATAGGGCTCCCTAAGTTGACATGAGCCTCACTGGGTTCCTGAGGCTGGCTTCGAACCTGTGATCCTCCTGTCTTAGCCTCCCAAGTACTGGGATTACAGGCCACCATGCCTGGCTTGTTTTTATTTTATTTTTATTTTTTTTGGCAGTACTGGAACCCAGGGGTACCTCAGCTTTTCGTGTTGCTAGGATTATGGGTGTGCACCACCATGCCTGGCCTGGTTGGGAGTACTTTTGAAGTGATGTGGTAACATTTTAAAAAGCCTACAGAGTATTGACTGCAAACCAGTGAGGTACAAATACATACAGACAGGTGTAAAGGACTGGTCAGAGAGTGACCTTAATGAGGGGACTCTAAAGGTGAGCTTTGCTTCTCCAAACAGTGGTCTGAGAAAAGGAGGGAAGACTGTCAGATTTGGGGAGGACTGCAGAGAAAGGTACATTGTTCTTTTACTTACCTACAGTAAATGGGAAGTTAAGCACAGGAGCTTTGTAAATGGATTTAATTATTTGACTTTTTTTTGAGTGTGTATGTGTGGTATTGGTGATTGAACCCAGGCGCATCCTACCTCTTTTTTTTGTTGTTGTTTTGAAACAGGGTCTCACTAAGTTGCAAAGGGCCTCACTAAGTTGATGAGGCTGGCGGAGAACCTGTGATCCTCCTGTCTCAGTCTCCCAAGTACTAGGATCACAAGAGTGCACCACCATGCTCAGCTAAATGAAAGTACAGACTAAGTTTCCAGAACAAACTATTATTTAACATGCTAAATGTAGTCTGTCTTTCTGCCAACATATATTTGAATGTTACTGAAAAGGGCAGGAAAAATCCTCATTTAGTATATTTTCATAAAAGCTTTTCCCTCATTCTGTACCTCCACCCAAGCTCCCATGCTTTATTTGTTCATTTACAGTAAGAGTCATGAGAAATAAGCATTAAGTAGGCCCTAAAGTTTCTAGATCAAGACACAGGTCTGATAAAAACCCAGTAGTTGAATGAAAAGGAAAAAAATACTGTTTCCAATTTTCAACTTCCTCTTCATCTTGTATTCTTTGAAGAATAGATGGGGCCACCTCATGGCATGCACCTGTAGTCCCAGCTGAGGCCAGTCTGGGCACCATAGTGAGATGCTGTCTCTTTAAATGAATAAAAATAATGTTTGTAGGTAGCTCTTTTACCTATTACTGTTCATGAAAGTTGCTTTTTCTTTTTTTGGTGGTACTAGGGATGGAATCCAGGAGTGTTCTACTGCTGAGCTACATTCCCAGCACTTTTTATTTTGAGACAGGGACTCGCTAAGTTGCCAAGGCTAGCTTTGAACTTGAGATCCTTCTTCCTCAGCCTCTGAAATAGCTGGGATTACAGGCGTGCACCACTGCACCTGTGAAAGTTTTTGACTTGATTACAGTTGTTCACATGTAGTATAAAGTCTTCTGTTCAGATAGTCCTGCTAATGGAGAGGAATAAAAGTGATGGTCTTTTTTTTTTTGCACCAAATCTGAGATACTGAGGCAAATATTTAGTATGACCAGGAAATGCTAATTCTGAGAAACCTTAAGACTTACCAGTGTCCTCTAGAGCCTCCTCTCTGACTTTCACTCAGAGGTCCTGTTGTTTATTACCAATGTGTGTAGACCTGTTAATAACTTTAGGTCATTGTTTTGTCTAGGCTTAAAGGAAACAATAGAAAAGTGATGTATCAGTACTAATTAATATATATACTTAGGAACCTACTGCTATATTATGAATGAGTATTCTTTTGTTTTTTCAGTATTGGGGATTGAACCCATGGCCTTGTACTTACTAGGCAAATGCTTTACCACTGAGCTACATCCCCAGCCCATGAATGAATATTCTTTTGTGTGTGTGTGTGTGTGTGTGTGTGTGTGTGTGTGTGTGTGAGATATTAGGGATTGAACTCAGGGGCATTCTACCTCCAAGCTACACCGCCAGCCCTGTTTTTTTTTATTTTTTATTTGGAAACAGGGTCTCACTAAGTTGCTGAGGCTGGCTTCGAACATGCGATCCTCCTGTCTCAGCCTCTCAAATACTGGGATTACAAGTGTGCACTGCCACGCCTGGCGAATATTCTTATTTTAACAAATATTTATTAAGAATTTGTAAAATTCTTATTTATTAAGAATTTGTAAAATGGGCGTGGGCTTGAATACTTATGAAAAGATTATCTTCTTATCCCGTCATGGCTCTATAAAATAGTATATCTTTTTATAAGTTGAAACATATCTGCAAAAGGGGTTAGACAAGTTTTGTTTAAGAAGGGATGGTGTTTAACCAGGTGTGGTGGCACAATCCTGTAATCCCAGCTAGTTGGAAGGTTAAGGCAGGAGGATAGCAAGTTTGAAATCAGCCTGGGCAACTTAGCAATACCCTGTCTCAAAATAAAATTCAAAAAGGGCTAGAGATATAGCTCAGTGGTAGAATGTCTCTTTTCTTTTCTTTCTTTTTTTTTTTTTTTTGCAGTACCGGGGATTGAACACAGAGGCATTCTACCTCTGCACTATGCCCCCGGCCCTATTTTTTATGCTTTATTTTGAAACCGGGTCTCACGAGGTTGCAGAGGGCCTCACTAAGGAGAGAGAGAGAGAGAGAGCGCGCGAGCGCTGGCTGCGAACCCGGATCCTCCCGTCTCCACTTCCCAAAGTACTGGGATTACAAGCGTGCGCCAGCATGCCCCGCAGAATGTCTCTTTTCAATCCCCAATAAACACCCCCCACATAATATACGCACAGGCTGGGGATAAAGCTCAGTGGTAGATTGTTTGCCTAGCATGCTTGAGGCCCTGGGTTTAATTCCCAGTATGGGATGGGGGAGAGGAAATAGTATTTGTAAATGGAGCAGGACAAATTATGCTAGCCAGTAGGATTTTGGGTAGTTTTGTTTTTTAGAGGTATTTATAAAGATAGGTTAATATGTTTTTCATTCTTATTTTCAATCTATTGTATTTGTATGTCTTTTTGATCCAGGTTTTTTTTTTTTTTTTGCGGTACTGGGGATTGAACCCAGGGGCATTCCACCTCCGAGCTACACCCCCAGCCCTATTTTTTTATTCTTTATTTTGAAACAGGGTCTCACTAAGTTGTGGAGGGCCTCACTAAGTAGCTGAGGCTGGCCGTGAACCTGTTAATCCAGGTTTTTGATGAGACTGATATCTTAGAGGTTTTACTAACTGGTAGTCAGCAGTGGTGTATCTAGGGAATGTGGAAGAACAGTTGCCTGGAGGAGTGAGTCACACAGTAAAAAAGGAAATTTATAGTTCTCTGAGTATGATAGATTGATAACTATTAGAAAACCACTAATTTCTGCAGCCACAAGAATCCTATAAGCTTCCTTCAGGTTGCAAAATCCTTATTTCAAGGGGAAGGAGATTAATTTATCTTATTTTCTTTCTTAGGCCAAAAAACTTGGGACTGTGAACATGCATCAGAGCCAGGGAATAAGAGTTAACTTCCAGAACTATACTGGCATTCAGAAAGCTAATGTTTGCTACTTTCATATCTTGTATAGGTAGTAAGCATTAATAATGTCGTTCATCTTTGAGTGGATCTACAATGGCTTCAGCAGTGTGCTCCAGTTCCTAGGTAAAGCTATTTCCTTGAAATATAGGTTTCACACTTTGTGCATTTCCTCTAGCAATTTAAATACAAGCAGTCTTTGGCATATAGGGAAACTTACATTGAAAATTTTTTCTGTCTTTTAGGACTCTACAAGAAATCTGGAAAACTTGTATTCTTGGGTTTGGACAATGCGGGCAAAACCACTCTTCTTCATATGCTCAAAGATGACAGATTGGGCCAGCATGTTCCAACACTGCACCCAAGTAGGTTTGAAAATACTGGGTGACCTTTTGACCTTTAAAGGTCAATGTCAGGCTTGGAGGATGATTCCCCAGTTGATATAATTCTTTTATTAACTGAAGACCCAGAAGCCACCTCACTTTGAAGTTACATTTAGGACAAACTCAGGTCACATAATCATAGATCTAAACTTCTGGAACATTGTTACTATCTCTTCTCACTAGTTCTGTAATGGAAGACATTTCCTGTATCTAGTTCTAAGATGCAGAAACATCTTAGAGAAATAAACTTTTGACTTTTAGAATGGGTAAAGAATGGTTAAGTTTTGTGTTAGTATTAGCTTACCATCCTTTGGATGGAAAAGTTTATTTCTTTCCTCTTTTTTGATGATTTTTCAGCATCAGAAGAGCTGACAATTGCTGGAATGACTTTTACAACTTTTGATCTTGGTGGACACGAGCAAGGTAAGAGACTCAGTGGAAGCAGTATATTAACTTAGGGTTCATTTGCACCCCCCTCCTCCCTAAGCAGTGTGTTATTTTTACCTTTTAAATTACTTGCATGAGGGAGCGGGATTTTACTTCAGTGAAGTTGTTCTGTTTCATCATTTTTTTTTGTGGCACTGGGGATTGAACCCAAGGCCATTCTAGCTCTGAGCCAACACCCCCCCCCCTTTTTATTGTTGTCTTGAAATAGGGTCTTACTAGGTTGCTGAAAGTCTCACTGAGTTGTTGAGGCTGTCCTTGAACCTGGGATCCTCCTGTCTCTGCCTCCTAAGTACTAGGATTACAGATATGTGCCACCACACCTGGCTTATTGTTTCATTATTTTTAAGTAATTTCAGACATATCAAAAGTTGCATAGAGCCAGGCGTGTGGCACACACCTGTAATCCCAGTACTTGGGAGGCTGAGACAGGAGGATTGCGGATTTGAAACCAGCCTCGAGCAACTTAGTGAGACCCTGTTTCCAAATAAAATAGGGCTGGGGGTATAACCCAGAGGTAGAAGGTCCCTGGATTCCATCCCCAGTGCCCCCCTTACCACACAAAGTTGTGTAAGTAATACAGGAATTCCATTCACTTAAAGCTTTGTCCAGATTTATTAGACTGTGTGTCTTTCTCATTAATATTTTTTTCTGAACTTATTATTTATTTTGATGGTACTGAGGATTAAACCCAGGGGCATTTTACCTCACTTTACTGCCATCCTCCTGTCTCAGCCTCCCAAGTACTAGAATTACAGGCATGCACCACCATGTTGGGATTTTGAGTAATTTGAGTACATCATGCCCCTTTACTCCCTACTCCCTATTACTGTAGTGCCTATTACCTAAGAACAAGAATATTCCCTTATTTACTCTATTGCATAATTCTTTTGTCAGTTGTCCCAATAATCTCCTTCTGTAGCATTTGTTCCTCTTGAACAGGCCAGTACAATGCACATTGTATTTAGTTATCAATTCTATTTTTTGTTACTTACTCAATGGAATGTAAGTGTGTAGAAAATTAACTTATTTGTGATTTCAAACTTGCCAAAGTTGCCAGAATAATACAGTGACTATGCTGGGCGTGGTGGCACACGCTTGTAATCCTAGTACTTTGGGAGGCAGAGACCGGAGGATCCGGGTTCGCGGCCAGCCTCAGCGCGCGCGCTCTCTCTCTCTCTCTCTCTCTCTCTCTCTCTCTCTCCCTGTCTCTTTCTCTCTCTCTCTCTACTTAGTGAGGCCCTCCGCAATTTCGTGAGACCCGGTTTCAAAATAAAGTATAAAAAATAGGGCTGGGGGTGTAGCGCGGAGGTAGAACGCCCCTGGGTTCAATCCCCGGTACTGCAAAAAAAAAAAAAAAATACAGTGACTACTTATGACCACTCTAATCTAAGCTGATATTTATATGATCCTACATGTTCTGCCCATTTGGGACACTTAGAACATTTTCTTCTGCCTTTTTACTCTCCTCAGTCTTTTTTTCTTCTTTTTTTGGTGCTGGGGATTGCTGTGCTCCATCCCAGTTCTTTTTTTGTTTTGGAACAGGGTCTTGCTAAGTTGCTGATGCTGACCTCCAACCTGGGATCCTCCTGCTTGGCCTCACAAGTACTGGGATTATAGGCATACACCACCATACCTGGCTTCATAAGTCCTTTTTACCTTCCTCAGGTTATATCTGTTTGGTTCCTGGATTCCCATCAGGTGGCTTCCATGTATTTTAGAGATCTATAGAATGGGCATCTCTATCTCATGGACACTCAGTTTACATTTGGCAAGACTCTAGGTAGAGGGTTAAACATTTAAGACATGGGAATAAATGTTCTAGGAGAGTAAGGAAAAGAAACACTGATGTTCTGTCAGATTTACTTAATTGTTACTGAGTTGAGGAAGTCTCTTTTTGGAGCATTTTATTAGGTTAACTCTAATATGTATTTTTTTTTTTTTTTTGCAGTGCTGGGGATTGATAGGCATGTGACACCATGCCCAGCTCTAAAGTAGTTGTTTTTTTTTTTTTTTTTTTGCAGTACCGGGGATTGAACCCAGGGGCGTTCTACCTCTGCGCTACACCCCCGGCCCTATTTTTTATCCTTTATTTTGAAACCGGGTCTCACGAAGTTGCGGAGGGCCTCACTAAGAAGGGAGAGAGAGAGAGCGAGCTGAGGCTGGCCGCGAACAGAGAGAGAGAGAGAGAGACAGAGAGAGACAGGGAGAGAAAGAGCTGAGGCTGGCCGCGAACCCGGATCCTCCAGTCTCCGCTTCCCAAAGTACTGGGATTACAAGCGTGTGCCACCACGCCCAGCTGTTTTTTTTAAATATAGTTAAAAATAGAATATTGGTGGTTTCTAATCATTTAGCATAATTTAATAGTTGGTGATTTTATTAACATAATTACATTTATTTATTTATTTATTTATTTATTTATTTATTTATTTTTGCACGGTACTAGGGATTGAACCCAGGGACATTCTACCTCCAGGCTACACCCCCAGCCCTATTTTTTATTCTTTATTTTTGAAACAGGGTCTCACTAAGTTGCGGAGGCCTCACTAAGTAGCCACGAACCTGTGATCCTCTTGTCTCAGCCTCCCAAGTACTGGGAGTGCACCAGTACTTATAAGTGTGCACCACCATGCTCGGCTACATTTATTCATTTAATATTTATATCCTGAAAAATCATATGTATAGTATGATCACTATTACATAAAATACCTATGCAGAAAAAAGATTGGAAGAAAATATACCAGAATGTTAACAGAGGATTTTTTGTTTGTTTGTTTTGCGGTAATGGGGATTGAACCCATTGGCATTCTACCTCTGAGCTACACCCCAGCCCTATTTTTTATTCTTTATTTTGAAACAGGGTCTAAGTTGCAGAGGCCTCACTAAGTAGCTGAGGCTGGCTGCGAACCCGTATCCTCCCCTCTCAGCCTCCCAAGTACTGGGATTACAAGTGTGCACCACCACGCCCAGCTTGAGGGTGTGTTTTGATGGAAGGATTATAAATTACCTTATTTCCTTTTTTTTATAATGAGCTTGTATTCCTTTCGTTTAGGTAGGAATGGGTATTTGGTGTCTTTTTCACCTCTTCCAAAAGGTTTTGTAACTTCTTTTTTTTTTTTTTTTTGCGGTACCGGGGATTGAACCCAGGGGCGTTCTACCTCC
>PVJS01041365.1:0-18000 GCA_004027185.1 Glis glis
AAAAAAAAAAAAAAAAAAAAAAAGAAAGGAGAAAAAAAAGTCTAACAGTATCCTGAATAATTATGATATTTCATTTTCCCTTAGAAGTATAAACGTGGGTTTTATCCAAAAGAAGGAATCACCTTATTAGTTGCATAAAGGTAACATTTTACCATACAAAGGTCAATTTCTTAGAATTCTGTTAAGATTACAGACATCTGAATGACTCTTCCAGGATCATGCTTCTAAAAACTGGAAAGCCAATATATTGTATAAATCTTTGCGTGACCTTTGCTTTGGGTAAACCCAAATAGTAGTCTTTTTTTTTTGGTACTGGGGATTGAACCCAGGGGCATTCTGCCTCTGAGCTATACCCCCAGCTCTATTTTTTACTTTTTATTTTGAAACAGGATCTCACTAAGTTGTAGAGGGCCTGACTAAGTAGCTGAGGTTGGCCGTGAACCTGGATCCTCCAGTCTCAGCCTCCCAAGTACTGGGATTACAATCATGCGCCACCACGCCTGGTCAAATAGTAGTATTCTTAAGGTTTAATGAGATCAGGAAAAATATACTTTTAGAATCTCTCAAAGGTGATTATTTTGCAACGTGGAGATCTGGAGTTATTATTTTACATGAAATAGAACACTCTGGACGTTTTAGTATTGATTAGTAGGGAGTGTGTGCTATCATTTCTTATATATTAGTACTGTAGTAGAATAATTATTTGTTCCTTATAGAAAGCGAGTCAAAGATCTTGAAGAAGAATTGGAGAGAACCATTCATTCTTATCAAGGGCAGGTATGTATGTATGTAGTATGTGTGCATGTGTATGTGTTTGTATAATTAAAACAATGCTGATTTGTTTGAATTGATGCAGGAATACAATTACTTGACCAGTTGTATACCTCTCCTGAGGTATTGTATGTGGCTGTGGAACATTTCCAGGGAGCTAAAGATTCTGAGGTTAAAAATCTTATTTAAAGTCTCCTTTGGGAATGTGGATTACATCACATAAATAAACATAAATCAGCACTGGGATCTCATTCAGTCAGGCTAATTATCTGTTATGGAAACTCTTGTTGTAGTTAATTATTACATGAAATAGAGGTTTACAAGACAAAAATTTTGTTTTTACATTCAGTTTTTGTTTTAAAAGTATGATAAATTAGATCATTTTTACATAAAAATTTGTTTTAAAAATGTTGCTGCTGACTCTTCTGAGATGCTTGGGGTATTTTGAGTTTATGGATTGTGTACTAAATCATAGTGGTAGATGTGAATGGTTTTTACTTAAGAAAAATAGTTGTATCTTAATGACTTTCTTTTTCAGATTATTTCCCATGAGAAGAAAGCACATGATAACTGGGTATGTTTTAAATATCCTTAAGGCTCTTTTGTCAAAGGTGAAAATGAAGATAGATAAAAAATACTAGACAGATTAAAAAAGTAATTTTCCATTAATTTTACCATTGGTTAGATTATATTCAAAGTTCAGACCATATAGAGAGGTACAAAGAAATAATCATCAGTATCACTTTAATTCACCTGTTCTTTTTGAGTGCATTTTAGACATAAAAGCACGTATATATGTTTAAAAAAGGAATCCCATTATATCTTACTGTTTACAAATTGCTTTTTTTTACTTAATATGTCAGTAATATTTTTCTCTGAATGTTTCATAATTTATAAAAAAACTTAATCATTTGATAAACCTTCATTTTGTTTCTACTTTTTTATGATTATAATTTCAGATGTTACTTTTTCCACTAAGCATTGCTTTGCTTCGTCCTGTTAGATGTAATCATTTTTTTTCCTTTGAACTCAGGTAGTAATTTGTTTTTATATATCCTGTGGCAAGTATTCTATTTTTTATTGCAGTTATTTATACTTGTCAATACCATAATAATTAAACTCCATAAGACAGGGACTGTTCTTTTTTCCTTAACACCTACACCTAACAGATGCTTTGTATATTATAAGTATTCAGTATTTCAATATAACATTTTAGAGTACAGTGTGGTCATTCCCTGAAATTACAGTTTTACCTAACCTTTGACTAAAAGCTTTTCCAAAAGTCTGCAATCCATTGATTTTTTTTTTTTTGTGGTACTGGGGATTGAACCCAGGGGCATTGTACCTCCAAGTTATACCCCCATCCCTATTTTTTTTTATTCTTTTTTTGAAATGGTCTCACTAATTTGCGGAGGGCCTCATTAAGTAGCCCAGGCTGGCCGTGAACCTGTGATCTTCCTGTCTCAGCCTCTTAAGTACTGGGATTACAAGCATGCACCACCATGCCTGACTGATTTATTTTTATAAATATTTTTTGTACTATATCCTTAATGTTGATAGCTTATTAACTATGAGTTTTTGTGTCTTAAGAAATAGTATGTTATGCTATTCTGTGTAGAAAACATTTATTTTCCCCTCACCCCCTCCCAGAAAATATTTAGAAGTAATTTTGGATTTACATTGTTAACATTTAAATCAGTTGGTACATTTTGCTAATTAAAATTGTTTTGGGGGTAACATTCTTTTTGTTAGTACAAAATTGATATATGATTACATGTTGGAAAAAGATTTATACATGGAATCTTTTGATAGTGCTAAAATATACTTAAGCTATGCTTTTTGCAAATAATTACATAATTTATGCTTTGGCTAGTCAAAATCAGTTCTAATTATGTAGTTCACAATTTTAAGTGAAAGCAAATTTGACAGTATAATTCCTTTTACCTCTAAAGAGTATGGTTAAGCCAGGTGTGGTGGCACATGCCTGTAATCCCAGTACTTGAGAGGCTGAGATAGGAGGATTGCAGGTTTGAGGACAGCCTCAGCAATGTGGCAAGACTCTCCACAACCTAGTGGGACCATGTTTCAAAACAAAAAATAAAAAGGACTGAGCTTGTAGCTCAGAGATAGAACATCCTTAGGTTCAATCCCCAGTACCACACACAAAAAAGAAAGATTGAAAGATGGATGGATGGATGGATGGATGGATGGATGGATAGAAAGAAAAAGGAAAAAAGAAAGGAAAGAAAAGAAAGAGTTATGGTTACAGACTAAATTAATTTCTCTACTTTTGTATGATAAGCCTAGTGGATTGGATTAATTTGTTCAATCTAATGTTGCATATACTGCTGTATCTAATCTGCAGAGTCCACAGAGTGACTGGGTAACATGCAGTATATTGTACAAGTGTATCCTTTGCCCACAACTATTTGGGAATATTGCATGTTCTTGGTAATTATTATAAGTGTAAGCTTTGTTTGCTATTACACACACATACACACACACACACACACACTGATTTTTAATATTTTATTAAGTAAAAATATCATTAAGCAAATGTAAAAAACACTTCAGAGGAATACCATCCTTATAGTGCTATATACTTAACAGATGTACAGTGTACATTGATTATATTTGGCCATTTAAAAAATGACCTGTACTGGCATGCTGTGAAACGATTTTATTTTTTTTTTGTGGTACTAGGGATTGAACAGGGCCTTTCTACCTCCGAACTACACCCCCAGCCCTATTTTTATTTTTATTTAGAAACAGGGTCTCGCTAGGTTGATGAGAGTCTCACTACTTGCTGAGGCTGTCCTCGAACCTGTAATCCTTCTTCTCAGCCTCCCAAGTACTGGAATTACTGGCGTGTGCCACTACGTCCGGCTTGTGAAATTATTTTAGACATTAATGGATCACAAAACTATAGTGATTTTCTCCCGAGATGATTACCTTGTTCCATGGACAGTGCTGCCATGCTTAGCGACCCTGAGTCCCCACTGCCTTTGCTCTAAAGCTTGGTAGCTCTTATCATGTTATTTGGATGTTTACATCACCAAATCATGCTAACTCACCATTTTATATATAGATAGTAACATTCATTGGCAAGTATATGATTAAACTGCAGCCTTAATTAAGCTCATGTCTTTTGCTTACATGGAACTCATTTCCTTTTTAAATATTCCCTAAATTTAAAATGTTTTACATGGACTTTTCTGGAATGGATACTTACTTAAGTGATTGTGATATTTATATACCACCATTCTGATATTTATACTATTTTTTCATTTTAAGTTTGTATAAATGTATTTTTTAAACGTATTATTTTGTTTAAGTTGGCAGCTCGTACTGCTGAAAGAAACCTCAATGACTTAAGGAAAGAAAATGCTTACAACAGACAAAAGTAAGTATCTTAGTGTGAATACTTTAAAAACCTAAAATTAGTTATTACTTTTATTGTTAGGTATTTTATGAATTAAATCATACTGTTACAAAGATAAATAAGAAAACTTGCAATGAATCCAGCATATCCTGCTGTGAAATATCTATTAGTTTTACTAGGTGTGACTAGTTTTTTTGTTTGTTTGAAATACTTGTCCTAGAAAGGTCATTGAAGTTGCATTTGAAGGAAACTATTCATAATTCTTTTTTTTTTTTTTTTTTGCGGTACTGGGGATTGAACCCAGGGCATTCTACCTCCGGGCTACACCCCCAGCCCTATTTTTAATCTTTATTTTGAAACAGGGTCTCACTAAGTTGTGGAGGCCTCACTAAGTAGCTGAGGTTGGCCACAAACCTGGATCCTCAGGTCTCAGCATCCAAGTACTGGGATTACAAGCGTGTGCCACCACGCCTGGCTAACTATTCATAATTTTACTTCAAAAAGTATAACTTAATTTTTATAAGCCAGTGTAGGTGGAGGGAGGTAAAAAGGGAAGGAAAGTAAAAGGATGAATCTCTCTGACATATCTGTGCCCAGAGTATTAGCATTTTTTATGGCTAAATAGAATGTATGTTTATTATATCTCTCACCCCCTGTTTTGTTGTATTGGCTGGCATTATATTGTACAATCATAAAATGAAGGGGAGAATAAATGTATACAGTAGAAGGGCAGAGCAAATGCTTTTCTTTGAGGATGGTATCAGTCTTCTAAGAGTGTTATAATTTGACAGATAGTACTATAACATTACCAAACATTAGTTTTAGTCCTCTTGCTTATATTTTCTACTTTCAGAAATTAAAATCAATAGATCAGATATTTTATTTCAGGTCTGATGGTTAAGAACTAGAAATAAGATTTCTTTAAAATGTCACATTTTTAAGATTCAAAAGTTGAGTAAAATGGTAGGAGAATTAATAATATTTTGAATTTTATGTTTTGATTGAAATAACATGGGTCATATTACAATGGAAAGCATACATAACTCAGATCCAGGAATGCTGTATTTTAATCCTGGTACTTTTATTTAAAACAAATATTTTAACTCCCAGTCTCAGTTTCCTTAGTTACAAAATGATAGACTTGAACTGGTTGACCCTGGAGAGCTCTTCATTTGAAAACTTTGGATTCTGTGATATAGTACTCATTGTAGTTTAGCTTTGAAGAAGAAGCAAAACAATTGCAAACATCAGCAAAACATCACTATCCTGTTTCTATCACAATAAGAAACTAGCTACCCCAAAATAAGTATGGGAGATATAGAAGGGTGTTTTGCTCAGAAAAATTTTAGAGGATCTTTTCCTGTGTGCAGATCTGGAGATAGAGTAGCTTTACTTGGTACTGGCATTTTTCTAGAAATGTGGGTGCTTCTCTTGGATGAGTAACTTAGAGATGTTTGTTCTTTATTTGCAGATTAACTGAAACAGAGTTTAAATTTGAACTTTTAGAAAAAGATCCTTATGCACTTGATGTTCCAAATACAGCATTTGGCAGAGGTAGTCTTTTTTTTTAACCCCTCATTTAAAATACATATTATGTATATATTGCATATATAGTTTATAGTGTAAATTAACACTATTATTTACAAATATTTCAGATTTTGGAGCCAGGATTCTATTCTAAGCTCTCTCACAAACTCCAAGTTTCTAGATTTTGTTTTCCTAGTAATAGTGAAAATTATTGCTATCTCCTTTTCTCAGTAGGATTTTGTAAGATAATATATATTTAGTACTGTAAATTCCTTAAAAAGCCAAGTGCTTTGTACTTTGTGAGGTACTCATTATTTTGAAGGAGAATGAATGAATAGGAACTACTTAAATGGAATAGCATTGTGACTGTTTACATGTTAACTACTTTGAAATTTGCTTGAATTATAAAAAATGAGAATTAAAATAGTTGAATTTTAATTATTTAAAAATATCAATTTAGAAGGTGGGGAAAACTTAATAATCCTAGTTTTGATTGCTTAATTATCTCCATAGGAAGACTAGTTCTTTGAAACAATGTATTTAACATTTTCTGTCCATTCATTATTGAGTTAGCATCTTTAATCATCTCAGACTATTTCAAGTAGTTTACAATTTTCAAAATAATTTTGATTGAATTGTAATTAAGCTCTTGGGGCAGTGAAAGTAAATCATTATGTAGATAGGTAGAATCTCATTTTAATAACCTTTGGAAAGTTACAGAAATCACATTTGAGAGTCAACTTTTGTTAAAATGAAAGTATTTTTACATTTAAAAATATCAGATTATTACAGATTTCAAGTAGTAACAATTTGGAGTTGGGTGAAGAATACAGGAGAAATTTTTGTCTAAATCCATTGCAGAAGTTTCAGGGAGGGTAAATAATGCTTTGATTTTTTGTTGTAACTGATTCGAGTATTATAACAGCTGTACTTTATAAGATTTACCATGTTTAAAAAGTGCTGTTTTGGTGGTATTTAAGTTTGTTTTTTGTTGTTGTTGATTTATGACCTTTGAAGCATAACCATTATTTGGGAGTGGTTAAGTTTGTAAAATGATAGGGCTTTTGGTTATGTGGATTATGGAGAAAGTGACTTATTTGATGAATTATTACATATAAACTGATTTTTTGTGGTAAAAAATCAAGAGCAATTTCTGATGCTTCAGAGCATTTTATGCTATTTTCTACTTTTGAAAATCTGAGCTTTACTCAACCATTTCATGGCCCAACACAGCCTATCTACATTGGTTTAAACTGATCACTTTCATGTTGCAACCCTCATGAGCTGAAATATCTGGAAGCATACTGCCATTAAAAACAAGGCAAAACCAAACAAATTTCATGTCCCCCAAGTCCTCCTATAACTCTGAAATATCACCAGTGTCCTTTGTTTAACTTGCATGGTTATTTAAGTGTATTAATTACCAAGGGGGTAATGTTTTTATTGACTAAAATGTCTATTTGGTAGACTTTAAAAACACCAAACCTAGTGCTGGGGAGGTGTAGCTCAGTGGTAGAATGTTTGCTTCACATTCACAAGACCCTGGGCTCTATCCCAGCACTGCAAAAACAAAATCAAACAAAACCACCAGACTCCATATTTAATTCAGTCATATATTAGCAAAACCAAAGGTGTGGTTAGTATTTAGGACATGGATTAAACTTAAGTTGGCAGTATGATGACCTGATGGTAATGGTTGAGATGGATTCTAATTTCTTAGTGTAGCTAACTGAAATTATGAATTTAAATATGCTGTTTTAATTATTCCAGAGCATTCCCCATATGGTCCCTCACCATTGGGTCGACCTTCATCTGAAACGAGAGCTTTTCTCTCCCCTCCAACTTTGTTGGAGGGTCCACTCAGACTCTCACCTTTGCTTCCAGGGGGAGGAGGAAGAGGTATACTGTTTAAACACTTTTATTACTCTAAATTTCTTCCTTTATATTTTCATTTCAACTTATAAAATGATCTGTAAAATAAATATTTAGAAAATACAAGCATTCCTTGCACTTATTGCGGGTTACTTTTTTGGGAAAAGGATCTCTATAACATCTAATTAATTTAATCTATTTTCTCTTAGAAACAGTGCTACATAGATTGAGCATCCCAACTCTGAAAATCTGAAATCTAAAGTGCTCTGAAATCCAGACTTTTTGGGGCATAGCACTTAAAAAAGTTTTGAATTTTGGAGCATTTCGGATTTCATATTTTCAAATTTGGGATGCTCAACCACTAAAGTCTCTGCAAAGATTCCAAAAAAAAAACCCTCCAAAATATGAAATAGTTCTGTTACCAAAAACTTCCAAAAAGGGATACTCATCTTGTACAAGATTACATTTTGGTCAAGGACTTTTTGGACTTCTTAAAAACTGTATATTGTTGGGTGTGGTGGTGCATACTTGTAATCCTAGTACTTGGGAAGCTGAGACAGGAGGATCACAGGTTCGCAGCCAGCCTCAGGAACTTAGTGAGGCCCTCAGTAACTTAGTAAGACCCTGTTTCAAAATAAAATAAAGTAGGGTTGGGGGTGTAGCTCAGAGGTAGAATACCCCTGAGTTCCATCCCCAGTACCACATAAAAAAGAGAAGCTGTATATTATACTATATAATATACAACTTCTTAAAGAATACATAAAATATAACCTAGCATAAAATTGTATTTTGGCAAAACATTATTAAAATGTAGAATGTTTAAAATCAAAATCTTTTTTTTTAGTTTATCATTACCCTTTTATTGTAGAAAATCAGGAATTGAAAGAACCTTTTTTTTTTTTTGCGGTACTGGGGATTGAACCCAGGGGCATTTTACCTCCGAGCTACACCCCCAGCCCTATTTTTTATACTTTATTTTGAAACAGGGTCTCACTAAGTTGCAGAGGGCCTCACTAAGTAGCTGAGGCTGGTGGCGAACCCAGATCCTCTGGTGTCAGCCTCCCAAGTACTGGGATTACAAGTGTGCACCACCACGCCCGGCTGAAAGAACTTTTTTTTAGAGTGAAGGAATTCAGAAGTGCTCTTTTAGGTAGAGTTTTTAAAAATATACTTTTATTGGTGCATTGTAATTATACATTATAGGTTCATTGTGATACAAACATACATGCATATAACTCTTGGTGTGATTCCCTCCAGATCCCACCCCATCCCCCTGTCCCCCCTGCCCCCCAGGTTAGTGAGAAAGTATTGGTGATGCCTTCGAATATGGACATAGCATTATTTGAACTGTTTCCCTCATTAAGCCTCCTTTTTTTTTTTTTCATTACTGGGGATTGAACCCAGGGACATTCTACCTCTGAGCTACATCCTCAACCTTACTTTTTATTCTTTATTTTTTATTTTTTTGCGGTACTGGGGATTGAACCCAGGGACATTCTATCCCTGAGCTACACCCCCAGCCCTATTTTTTATTTATTTTGCAATAGGGTCTCACTAAGTTGCGGAGGGCCTCATTAAGTAGCTGAGGCTGGCCGTGAACCTGGGTCCTCCTGTCTGAGCCTCCCAAGTACTGGGATTACAGGCCTGCACCACCACACCCGGCTTATTATTATTTATTTTTGAAACAGGATCTTACTAAGTTGCAGAGGGCCTCACTAAGTAGCTGAGGCTGTCCGTGAACCTGCGATCCTCCTGTCTCAGCCTTCCAAGCACAGGGATTACAAGTGTGAGCTACCACGCCCGGCTAAGCCTCCTTTTTGATGTGAACCTTTAAGGAGACCTAAATCTTTTGTTGATACTTTGAGACCAACCCAGGATTGTCTGTTTTGTCTCCCCCCTTTACCTGTTTTTGAGAATTTCTGTAGCTGCCTCAAGCCCTAGCGTAACACATTTACCTCTTCTGTGTGACCCTGGTGTTACAAAGGCCCTGGTGCCTTTGGAAACCTGCATTCCTGGAGGTTTCCTCTTTTGCTCTCTCACCATACTTTCTTTAGTTTGTCAAGTAGCTTTGAAGCTTTCCCTTGATTTTTGGCCAAATTCAAAGTTGTAGAACCCTATTTAGTCTAATATCAACCCAGACTGTTGTTTTTGAGAGCTGAGGGCATTCTTCATTAGTGAAGTGTCTTTCTGTTTTTCTTTTCCTTTTTTTTGGTACTGGAGATTTGGGGATTGAACCCAGGGGCATTCTACCTGTGAGCTACACCCTCAGCCCTTTTTATTTTTATTTGAAACGGGGTCTCAAATTGCTGATTCTGGCCTCAAATTTGTGATCTGATTTTGTGTTTCAGTTTCCCAAGCACTCACTAGAATTACAGGCACGTACCACCACACCCTGCCCCACCTTTTTAAAAAATTATTATCATTGATTTTAACGGACTGAATCTGAGGTAGTAACTTAAAGTAATGAGACTGTATAAAAAACACCAAACTAAACCCAACGTATTTAAAGCTCATACACTCAAATCGACGTTACTTATTTCAATAGTCTCATGGAATCTTAGGCCCGTAGTTTTGGTGCTCTGGTAGTAAACTATGAGGAGAAAGTCTTCAAACGTCTCCTTTAAGCCTCTATGCTTCACTGCATTGAAGCTGTCATTATTCTAAATATTTCTGGAACTCTTCCTTTAGAGTCGCCTTCCAAGATTAGGAGAAAATCATTGTCCTGCTTTATGGCCATGAGATAGTCACTCTTTGGCCATTATTTATATCTACTTTGTTCTCAGTTTGCTCCACTGAGAGCTGCCCCTTCCCACCTCCCAGTCCCCTGCAGATTGGGCCTGCAGCCCAGGTTCATCTCAGAGGAGCCTTTGCTTGTGTTGAACTGGAAGCGCCTAGGGACTGCACACTGTATGCTGGTGCACCGGAGGCCTGGGGAAGTTTTGCATTCAGCACTCCAGGAAGAGAACTGATTTTGAAATTCATTCTGCTGTAAGCTTAGAGCTTACTACTATAAGTCAGCCCCTCTCCATTTTCTTTTCTACTTTGACTTACAATAAGAAATATATTTTATGTCATGTCATATTAGACACCAACATAAATACAATTGAAATCATTTGCATGAAATGGTATTTATCATTACAGTTTTGATAATTTGTGATATTTTCAGTTTTATTCCATCTTATTAAAAAAAGAATGCTGATTGATTTCACATACCTCAAATGGGTAGCAGCCAGAAGTCTGAAAAACAATGCCCCAGAATTAGGGTGTAATTGGCTAAACTGCAAATATGAATCACTGAGGTTGAATTACATAAGTCAAGGATTGCTTGTAGTCAATTGAATATTTGAAATAAGAGCAAAAATTACCTTTGATTTCTCTTCTACTGTTTAAATTACTTTCCTCTCCTATTGAATTAAATTATTTCCTCTCCTATTGAATTAAATTACTTTCCTCTCCTATTTAATTATTTTAAAGGGTGTTTTACTATTTGTTTAAAAAGCTACAGAAGTTCTTGGTAAGTTATCAGTAGGTCTTAAAAGAGTTGCTTTGAATTGAAAATGTCTGTGACCCACCAAAGAAGGGTGAAGAGTATCCTTCCTTTACCTTTCTTTTTATTTTTTTAATTTGAAAAGTTTGGATGAGATAAATGTTTGAATAAGATTGAGTATAAGGAAAACAATTTCTTTTTAGAGTAAATTGCCTATAACTTTTGGTCTGACTAGAAAAACTTCAACCTATAGTACTTTTAAGGT
This sequence comes from Glis glis, assembly GCA_004027185.1. Taxonomy (NCBI): domain Eukaryota; kingdom Metazoa; phylum Chordata; class Mammalia; order Rodentia; family Gliridae; genus Glis; species Glis glis. Next base: position 11,305 of record PVJS01041365.1, read on the forward strand.
TCATAATTTTCACCTGGTAGTAAGCAACCTGGAGAAAGTCTTATCTCCTTTAAACTGTGCTTCACTCCAGATGAACCCAGCCTAATTGACACTTGCACATTTTCTGCTTTCTTAGCCTTCTTGTGTTGAACTAATTAGAAGGATGAACAAGCTAGAAGGAAAGATGTGGGGAATTTAACAGAATATACAACCATAGGGAAAAATGATGTTTGACCTCCTGACATAAAAAGAGTAGATGGAAATATTTTTTTTTTTTTGTGGTACTGGGGATTGAACCCTGCATTCTACTTCCGGGCTACACCCCCAGCCCTATTTTTTTATTCTTTATTCTGAAACAGGGTCTCACTAAGTTGCGGAGGGCCTCACTAAGTAGCTGAGGCTGGCCGCGAACCTGCGATCCTCCTGTCTCAGCCTCTCAAGTACTGGGATTACAAGCCTGCGCCACCACACCCGGCTTGGAAATGTTTTTAAAAAAGATCACTATGAGATGGGCTTGGTGGCGCATGCTTGTAATCCCAGTACTTGGGAAGCTGAGGCAGGAGGATGGCAGGTTCCAAGCCAGTCTCAGCAACTAAGTGAGACTCTCAGCAACTTAGTGAGACCCTGTTTCAAAATAAAAAATAAGCCGGGCGTGATGGTGCACGCTTGTAATCCCAGTACTTTGGGAGGCGGAGACTGGAGGATCTGGGTTTGCGGCCAACCTCAGCTCTTTCTCTCTCTCTGTCTCTCTCCCTGTCTCTTTCTCTCTCTCTACCTAGTGAGGCCCTCTGCAACTTTGTGAGACCCGGTTTCAAAATAAAGCATAAAAAATAGGGCCGGGGGTGTAGCGCGGAGGTAGAACGCCCCTGGGTTCAATCCCCGGTACCGCAAAAAAAATGAAAAAATAAAAAAATAAAAAAATAAAAAATAAAATAGGGCAGGGGAGGTGTAGCTTAGAGGTAGAACGCCCCTGGGTTCCATCCCCAGTACCATAAAAAATCACTATGTATCAAAAAATGATGCTGCTACTGCTTTTTCTAAGTTATCAAGAAAAGATCAAATTCATTTTGGTCTTTGCTCCTAAAGGAGGTATTGAAATGGGGGAAGCACTTTAGTTAAATTTCTATTGGGGAAAAACAAAACCCGCTAAAGCTATTCCTTGAAAAGAATAAGCTTTTATGTTCTGGAAAATGTAAATTTGAGATGACTCAGTTGCCTCCTCAGTGGCAGATAAATAAGATACTAATTTTGTATTGAATGCTTAAAATATTTTTTCCATTTTAATTGAATGTGGGATTTTAATTAAGGTACTATTCTTTCTGTGATCCTAAGAAGGAAATTTTAAAATGATTTCCCCCTTTAAAAACATCAGCATAAGCCGGGCATGGTGGCACATGTTTGTAATCCCAGTATTTGGGAGGCTGAGACGGGAGGATCGCAGGTTCCAGGACAGCCTTAGCAAGTAGTGACACTCTCATCAACCTAGGGAGACCCTGTTTCAAACTAAAAATAAAATAGGGCTGGGGGTGTAGCTCAGAGGTAGAATGCCCGTGGGTTCAATCCTCAGTGCCACACACACACACAAAAATCAGCATGCTAGATTTTTCTTATCCAGATGAATGTTATCTTGTTTAGTAAGGGTTTGTTTCAACAGTGTTGTTTTGAAACTTGTTTTAGACTTATTTTTAGAGCTTGTGAGTTCTCTTTCTGCATGTGAGTTTAATATTTAGAAATTACTTAAAAGTCATCCAGAGCCACCCCCAGACCATTTTTTTATTCTTTATTTTGAAACAGGGTCTCACTAAATTGCAGAGGGCCTCACTAAGTAGCTGAGGCTGACCGCGAACCTGCGATCCTCCTGTCTCGGCCTCCCAAGTACTGGGATTATAAGCGTGCACCGCCACACCCGGCTTGAATGTAGTACCTTTTTTTTCTTTTTTTTTTTTTGCGGTACCGGGGATTGAACCCAGGGGCGTTCTACCTCCGCGCTATACCCCCGGTCCAATTTTTTTTATACTTTATTTTGAAACCGGGTCTCACGAAGTTGCAGAGGGCCTCACTAGGTAGAGAGAGAGACAGGGAGAGAGAGAGAGAGAGAGAGGGCTGAGGCTGGCCGTGAACCCAGATCCTCCGGTCTCTGCCTCCCAAAGTACTGGGATTACAAGTGTGCGCCACCACGCCCGGCTGAATGTAGTACCTTTCTAAAAGAGTTGTTCTAAAAAATACTTTGAGTAGTAGTAACATTATCAAAATAGGTATATAGCCTAAATGACTGAAAAGAATAATGCTTATTATATTGAATATTGACATATATTAGTTTAAGTAACAAAAACCTCATTTAATAATTATCTTATATCTAGCAAAGAAAGCTTTATAATTTGCTTTCTACATCCTTATTTTTCAGACTCAGTATTTATGATTTAACCACTGAATTTAAGTGTAAATTGATGATAGTGATAGTATTTAAAAATGAATTTTATAGGCAAGTATTTGTTTATGCACGTGGCAAAATTATTTTCCCTTGTCCCAGAAATGGTTTTGGTAGGATAGAATTATAGTCTAAATGGGTCTTAGGGAAACTTAGAATCTGTACTCTTTCAAGTGTCTTGATTTTATTTGATGATAAGTCCTGTAATACTTTTTAAGGTAAAACAGATTTGTATTTTTCTTTTCTTCTATTAGGCTCAAGAGGCCCAGAGAACCCTCTGGACCATCAGATGAGCAATGAAAGAGGAGAGTCAAGCTGTGACAGGTTGACTGATCCTCATAGAGCATCTTCTGACACCGGGTCCCTGTCACCTCCATGGGAACAGGACCGTAGGATGATGATCCCTCCCTCAGGTATGTAAAAACAATGGTTATTGTTATTTATATTTGAAAGGCAGCTAATCTGTGGAACATATCAGAATGGAAGAGTCTGTATTAAGGAAAAAACAGTAACAGATTTCTAAATAGATAACAGGAGGTAATTGTTCACATTACAGAAAGCTATCCCCTCCTCCTACCCCACTTATAGAATATATTTACTGTTTTTGTTGCTTATAAAAGTAATATATGGCTGGGCTTGGTGGTGCAGGCCTGTAATCCCAGTACTTGTAAGGCTAAAAACAGGAGGACTGCAGATTCGAGGCCAGCCTCGGCAACTTAGCAAGACCCTGTTTCAAAATAAAATATAGGAGTCGGGTGTGGTGGTGCACACTTGTAATCCCAGTATTTGGGAGGCTGAGACTGGAGGATCGCAGGTTTGCAGCCAGCCTCAGCTACTTAGTGAGGCCCTTGGCAACTTAGTGAGACCCTGTTTCAAAATAAAGAATAAAAAATAGGGCTGGGGTGTAGCTTAGATGTAGAATGCCCCGGGTTCAATCCCCAGTACCACACACACACACACACACACACAAAAATAAGTAAAATATATAGGGCTGGGGGTGTAGCTTGGAGTTAGAACATCCCTGAGTTCAATCCCTAGCATCAAAAAACCCCACAAATGCTTATTTTTGAAAATCTTAACAATGCAGAGATGTATAATTAGAAAAGTGAAAAATTTCCCTTATCATCTCAGCATGTCCTTCCAATATTTAGTTATATATCTTTTAGGGTTTTTTAAAAAATGTATAAATTTAAGCATTCAAATATTTTTGTCACTTCTGTGCAATTATGCCATTCACCTTCTTTTGTAATTGTCTTTTCTCAGTTGGTACCCTGTGGATAATACCGCAAAAAATAAAAAAAAAATTTTTTAAATGTGGGGGGCTGGGAATAGGGTTGTACTTTGGAGGTAGAATGCCCTGGGGTTCAATCTCCAGTACCAAAAAGAAAATAAAAAGCTGTGGTTATGTAATTGAATGATGGGTGAATAAAAAATGAATATAATATTGAAATAGATCTTTTTCTAAAACAGCTCTATCCAGTAGTACTTACTTTTTTCTTTTTTTGCGGAACTGGGGATTGAACCCAGGGCCATTCTACCTCTGAGCTACATCCCTGAGCCCTGTTTTTTGTTCTTTATTTTGAAACAGGGTCTCACTAGGTTGTAGAGGGCCTCACTAAGTAGCTGAGGCTGGCCGCAAACCCGGATCCTCCTGTCTCAGCCTCCCGAGTATTGGGATTACAAGTGTGTGCCACCACACCGGGCTATCCAGTAGAACTTTCTGCAATGATGGGAGGCTCTTTATCTGCACCATTCAGTACAGTAGTTACTAGGCACTTGTGACTAGTGAGCACTTTTTTTTGTTTGTTTTTATACTGGGGATTGAACCCAGAGGCATTTTACCTCTGAGCTACATCCCCAGCCCTTAAAAAATTTTTTAAACAAGGCTGTGCTAAGTTGTTGAGGATCTCACTAAGTTGATGAGACTGGTTTTTAACCTGTGATCCTCCTGTCTCAGTCTCCTAGGTACTGGGATTACGGACGTGCTCCACCATACCTGACCTAGTGAGCTAAAAAGTAGAATGCCCCTGGATTTAATCCCCAGTACCAAAGACAAAAACAAAACACCAACAATTCTGATATTGAGGGGATGTCTTTTTATTTTATTGATACTGGGGAGTTAAACTTAGGGGTGTTGTTTTACCTCTGAGCTATGCCCCCAGGCCTTTTTATTTTTTTTACTATTATTATTATTTTTTTTTTTTTTTGCGGTACTGGGGATTGAACGCAGGGGCGTTCTACCTCCGTGCTACGCCCCCGGCCCTATTTATTTTTATACTTTATTTTGAGACCAGGTCTCACGAAGTTGCAGAGGGCCTCACTAAGGAGAGAGAGAGAGACAGGGAGAGAGAGAGAGAGAGAGACAGGGAGAGAGAGAGAGCGCGCACGTGCGTGAGCTGAGGCTGGCCGTGAACCCAGATCCTCCGGTCTCTACCTCCCAAAGTACTGGGATTACAAGCGTGTGCCACCACGCCCGACATCTTATTTTTTATTTTGAAATAGGGTCTTGCTGAGTTGCTGAGGGTCTCACTAAATTGCTGAGACTGGCCTCCAACCTGTGATCCTCCTGTCTTGACCTTCCAAGTACTGTGATTACAGGTATGCACCACACCTGCCTGGTGGGGCATATTTTATTTATTTTATATACTTTTATTGGTGCATTATAATTTCACATCATAATGTAAATCATAGTGCTAGTGACATACATGCACACAGCACTTGGTGGGCTTTCCCCCAGTCCCTCCCCATCCTCCCACCCTTGCCCCATACAGAGTATTGAGATTGACATTGGTATTCTCACATATGTACATAATGTCTATGGAAGTGATTGCTTCATTATTCCGCCTTCTCACTCCCTTTCCCCTAGACCACCTCCCTGACTCCACTGAGATTTCTCCTCCATTATCTGAAGTCACTCTGGTATCCCAATAACTCCCTAGCTTCTGCATATGAGAGACAACATGACCCTTCACTTTCTGTGACTGGCTAATCAATGTTCTCCAGGCCCATCCATTTTTCTGCAAATGACATAATTTTGTTCTTCTTTATTGCTGAGTAGAATTCCATTGTGTGGATATCCCATAATTTTGTAATTCATTTATCTGTTGATGAACACCTAGGTTTGTTCCATAATTTGGCTGTTGTGAATTGTGCTGCTATGAACATGGATATGCATACATTACTGTAGTTCTCTGATTTCAGCCCCTTACGAAAGATACCCAGGAGTGGTATATCTGAATCATGGTGGATCTATTCCCAATATTCTTGATCTCCATAGTGGCAGCACTAATTTTCAGTCACACCAACAGTGTAGAAGAGTTTCAATTTCCCCACATCCTCACCAGCATTTGTTTTTTGACTTTTTGATGATTGCCATTTTGATTGGGGTTAGATGTTAGTGTAGTTTTGATTTGCATCTCCATAATTGGTAATGATGTTGAATATTTTTTCATGTATTTATTGGCCATTTGTATCTTATGTGAAGTGTATGTTTAGTTCAATTGCCCATTTCTTGACTGGGTTGTTTTTTAGTGTAAAGTCTTTTAAGTTCTTTGTATGTTATGGATATTAGTCCTCTATCAGAGGGATAGCTGGCAAAGATCTCCCATTCTGTAGGCTTTCTCTTTAGATTCTTGATGATTTCCTTTGATGAGCAGAAACCTGTTAGTTTAATGCCATTCCATTTATTCTTGTTTTAATTTCCTGAGCTTTGTGGGTTTTGTTGAGGAAGTTTCTACTTGTGCCTATATGTTGGAGTGTTGGTCCTATGCCTTCCTCTAGTAGCTTCAAAGTCTCTGCTCTAATTTCTAGGTTTTTAATCCATCTCAAGTTGACTCCTATGCAGGGTGAGAGGTAAGGATTAATTCCATTTTTCTACAAATGGATACCCAGTTTTCCTAACACCATTTGTTGAAAAGGCTGTCTTTTCTCCAAGACATGAGTTTGGCACCTTTGTTGAAAATCAACTGGCTATAAGTGTGTGGATTTATTTCTATATCTTCTATTCTGTTCCATTGGTCTTTGTGTCTTTTTTGTGCCAATACCATGTTGTTTTTATTACTATAGCACTGTAGTGTAATTTTGAAGTTAGGAATTGTGATGCCTCCTGAATGGTTCTTATTGCTGAGAATTGCTTTGTCTATTCTGGGTCTTTTGTTTCTCCATAGGAAATTTATGACTGATTTTTCTAGATCTGTGAAGAATGACATTGGTATTTTGATAGGGATTGCATTGACTCTATAGATCACTTTTGGTAGAATGGCCATTTTTTTTTTTTTTTTTTTTTTTTT
>PVJS01041366.1:0-18000 GCA_004027185.1 Glis glis
GCCCCCCGCGGGCCCGCTGACGTCACAGAACCTGCGCCCCCCGCGGGCCCGCTGACGTCATAGACACCTGCGCCCCCCGCGGGCCCGCTGACGTCACGACACCTGCGCCCCCCGCGGGCCCGCTGACGTCACGACACCTGCGCCCCCCGCGGGCCCGCTGACGTCATAGACACCTGCGCCCCCCGCGGGTCCGCTGACGTTATAGACACCTGCGCCCCCCCACGCGGGCCCGCTGACGTCATAGACACCTGCGCCCCCCCACGGGCCCGCTGACGTCATAGACACCTACGCCCCCCGCGGGCCCGCTGACGTCATAGACACCTGCGCCCCCCCCCCCACGCGGGCCCGCCCAGCCCGGCGCCGCATGGCCGAGCGTCTCCAAGGTCCGACCTGGGGCCGGCGGGGGCGCGGGGCGGGATGGCCGAGCGTGTCTCCTGCGAGTGACTCGGGCCTGCGCCCTGCACAGCCCGGGAGCCCTGGGCCCAGCGCGCCCTTTTGCTCATTACAGCCTGCTGACATAACGGAGAGAATTCCGGACTCTCCCCAAATATCTTCTCTTAAATTTCCAGTGAAGAACTTAACCTTGATGGCCGCTTTCTAGAGTATTCTGCAAAGTGCTGACTCTTCGTTGCTGAGCGCTTTTCCCAATCGGATACAGACTCGATTCTGGAAGGAGGAGCGCAGCCCGGGCCCCTCCCTGCAGCCCCGACGCCGGGGTCTCTGCGCCCACCCTGCCTGGAGAGGAGCGGGCACCAGCCGCAGGGCGGGAGCTGCAGGCTGCCTGCCCGCCACGCAGCTGAAGTCCAGAGAGAACTTCCTGATTGCATTAAGGAGGCCACGCCACAGTGCATAATCAAATCTCTCTGGAGGACTGGGCTTCCGGAAGGGCTGCTGCTTACACGTGGCTGGATCAGGGCGTCCAGGGCCAGACACCGCAGGAGGGAAGTCCTCACAGGGGTCCCAGGGTGGGAGGCAAAGAGCGGAAGGCGGCCCCACCTGGGCCAGAGAGCGGCTGGAGCACGCAGGGTGCTGGTCTGCTATTCCCAGGATCAGCCCCCCATGCTCCTTCCCCAGGTACCTGCCTGGTGGCCCCATGTCTCAAGCCCGCCTGGTTTTACAGGTCAGGAAGATGCCTGGAAAACCTGCAGGACTAGGGTGCACAGGGTCTGCGGGCCTCCTCACCGGCTCCTGCCTGGCACGCTGGGTAGGGCCTGCCCCCACCCCCAGAGGAAGGCTGTGAGGATCACAGGACACCCTGGCACAGACAGCATGGCACACAGGTGTTCTCTCTAGAGTCTGTGGGTTGGACCCAACCTCTCCTGGATAAGGGACCTTGGGGTATCTACTTTGCCTCTCTGGGGTTCGATTTCCTCATCTGTGAAATGGGGAAACAGTAGGTTTGTTTTGAGGTTCAAAATAAGAGAATGTTTGTAAAGCTCTAAACACAAAGCCTGGCATGAGAGAGCACCACAAGAGGAGACCAGCTGCAGCCGAGCCCGTCCTTAGAGAGATAGGACCTTCCCCACGGGCGCTGGTGCCTGGGGAGGGGTCCTCCAAGTCTGCTCCTTGACTTTGCAGTCCTGGCCCCTCAGGACACGATTCCTACTAACCTGTCCCACAGAAGACCAAGGGGTACACCCGCAGTCGACGACCCACAACGATGCCTCCTGGTCCTCTATAAAAGTCTAAGAAGACTTTTATAACAGTTCCTATGTACTGACCACAGAGAGAAAATGTATTTGGGAGTTTGGTCTCTAGAGGCTTATTGACAAATGTACAAATGCAAGAACGAAGAGCAGCTCAGGCACTCTCTGGTGTTCATGGGGGAGGTGTGCATGGGCCTCCACCCCACAGGATCCCAGACTCCGGGCAGGCTGCCTTAGTCTCTCTCACCTGGGCCTCTTCTTCCACCTCCCATTCCTGTCCTTCTCCGCTTGGCTTTTCCTCCTGGCTTGGGACCCCAGGAATCCTTCGGTGGTCCTGCAGCTTCTTCTTCCTCTTGGAGGCCTGAACCATGGCGGCAGGGCCCTTTGTGCCCAGGGCCAGGATTTATTTTTATTTTTATTTTATTTATTTCTGTACTGGGGATTTAACCTAGGGGCATTCTAACCCTGAGCCCTTTTTTATTTGGAAACAGGGTTGCACGAAGTTGCTGAGGGTCTCACTGAATTGCTGAGGCTGGCCTCCAACCTGTGATCCTCCTGTCTCAGCTTCCCAAGTACTGAGATTACAGGCATGCACCACTGTGTCCGGCACAGGGCCAGGTTTTCGTTGCTGTCTCACCTAAGTGTTTCTCTTGCTGGCTCAGGAGCTGGACATGTGAGGCCACACCTCAGAGGAGCTCCTAAACTCAGGGTAGGCAGCTCTTCTTAGTCCTGCCTGGTCTTCAGGGCCCCAGGCCAGTACCCTGGATACCCTCCTGTGTCCCCTCCCTCGGCCTGCTTCCTGGGCTTGCCCCAAATTAACCATCTCTCTTATTTTTCCCCTCAGAGGTGTTCAGAGGTGTTTGTTTGTGCGTGTGTGTGTGTGCGTGTGTGTGTGTGTGTGTGTGTGTGTGTGTGTTGCTAGGGGTTGAACCTAGAGGCGTTCTACCTCTGAACTCTACCCCAACCCTATTTTATTTTTTATTTGGAAACAGGGTCTCGACGTGAGCCTCACTGAGTTGCTGAGGCTGACTTCAAGCCTGTGATCCTCCTGTGTCAGCCTCCCAAGTACTGGGATTACAGGTGTTCGCCACCATGCCCGGCTTTTCCTCAGAGTTTAATTCTAATCCACCTGGAATTTATTTTAAAGCATACTGTGCGGTAGTGACTTAATGCTTTTTTTTTTTTTTGCAGCACTGGGGATTGAACCCAGGGGCATTCTACCTCTGGGCTACACCCCCAGCCCTAATTTTTGGTTTTTATTTTGAAACCAGTCCTCATTAAGTTGCGGAGGGCCTAAGTTGCTGAGGCTGGCCGCGAACCCAGATCCTCGTGTCTCAGCCTCCCAAGTACTGGGATTACAAGCATATGCCACCACGCCTGGCTCGACTTGATGCTTTATTTTATTTTATTTTATTAGTGCATTGCAATCATACATCTTGAAGGATTTCAGGGTGGTTGACGTATACATGCACTCATCATTCAATTAGCCCTCCCCAATTCCCACCCTCCCTTCCTCCCCCTCCCTCCTTCCTGTTTTCAGCATAGCAGTTGACTTTGATATCTTTCTGTATGTCCATTCTGTGCACCAGTTTGTTTCTCCTTTCCTCCTGTCCCCCCCAGTTAGTTCTTCTTCTTCTCTCATCTGAGGTTTTCTCTCTTTGTCTGGAGTCCCTCCTGTGCGGGGTCGTGGCTCATCCTCCCGTGACCTCAGTACTGGGGTACTCCGGGGCGGGGCTGGGGGCTCGCCTGCCCCGCATCCCCAGCGCCAGGGGGAGGGGTTCTTGGGGGCGGGGCCGAGGGCTCACCCACCCCGCATCCCCAGCGGGGGTCTTCAGGGGTGGGGCCGAGAGCTTGCCTGCCCTGAATCCCCAGCACGGGGGGAGGTCTCTGGGGGTGGGTCCGGGGGCTGACCCACCCGTGTTCTCAGTGCTGGGGTGCTGGGGGGGGCATGTCTCAATGTCTCATCTACCTGTGTCCTCAGTTCTGGGGTGTTCCAGGATGGTGTTGGGCTGCTCATGGGGGGCCGTGGCTCGCCAACTCATGTTCTCAGAGTTGGGCTGCTCCTGTGTATGGCCACCTCTTCTTTATCTCTCCCCATTGCACACATTGTGGGAGCAGAGGCTCACTGCCCACCCCTTGAAACCATCGTCGTTGTAGGTGAGGGGCTGGATTGACTTGGGCTTCATCTTGTTCCGGAGTTGATCGGTGTCAATGGTGGTCTATAGTCGCTGGTTTCACAAGGATCTGCTGTCTCTTTGCTGTTGGTCTCCTGGAGTCGCGGTGTAGGAGTGGCCCTGCCTAGATGGCGCCTTGGCCTCCGCTCTCCACTTACCAGGTGAAATGCGTGGAGTTCTGTTTAGCCCCCCCCGCTCTGTCCGCGGCCTCGCACTCTGCTGCTCTTCGGCTCTCTTTGTTTTGTTGAGTTTTGGCTGCCCCACTTTTCTTGTTAAGAAGCAGTCTTTCTGCCAGCCAAGTTCTGAGTTTCGGAGTGCCGGCGACACGCTGCCTCCCTTCATCTCACTCACCCGTGTTCTTGTTGGGTAATTCCGGGGGGGGGGGCATGCCACATCCATCCATGTCCTCAGTGCTGGGGTGTTCTGCGCCGGTGCTAGGCTACTCCAGGGGGGCCGTGTTTCACCCGCTCGTGTTCTCGGTGTTGGGGTGCTCCTGTGCCTGGCCGCCTCATCTATGTCTCTCCGCGTCGCTTTCTGCGGCGTCCCTTTGCAGTCATCGCCGTTGTAGGTGTGGATCTGGTTCGACCTGGGCTTCATCATGGTCCGATGTCGACTGCTTTCGATGGTGGACTATAGTCACTGGTTTACAAGAATCAGCTGTTTCTTTGCTGGAGGATTCTGGGAGCTGCGGTGCTGGTGTGGCTCAGCCGGGATGGCGCCTTTGTCTCTGCTCCGCTTACCAAGTGAAATATTTTGAGCTCCCTACAGCCCTCTGCTCCCTCCACTGACTCGCACTCCTTTGCACTTTCATTCTCATTGTTTTGTTGAGTTTTGGCTGCCTACTTTTCTTCTCAAGAAGCAGTGTTCCCGCCGGTCGAGCTCCGACTCTCAGAGTGCCAGCAACATGCTGCCTCTCGCTATCCCGCCATCTTGGTTGTCTCTGACTTGATGCTTTTTTGATGGAGAACTATAACAGCTGTCCCGCCCATCTCTCCCACGCAGAGTGCCTTGAGTCTCCACCCACATCATGCACCTGCTTGTCCAGCTTGCCAGCCCTTGGAGGATGACTCTGTGGCCATCTCTGTGGCCAGAGGAATCTCCACACCTCTGATTCCTCCCAGTTCTCTCCCACTCTCCATCTTTTTAGCTGTGCTTCCTGCTCCTGCCCTAAAGCATAGGATGAAGTCAGGGCAGCCCCGGTGTGTCCCCTGGCATTCCTCTATCCCCAGCCTTACACTTCAAAATGGGACCCTCAGGCTGCATCTCGATGGCAGCTTCACTCCTCAACTCCACCCCCAAGACCTTAATACACCTGCGTGCAAGCACAAAGAGACAAACATGTACACATGTGCGCACACACACACACACAGATGTGTGTCCCACAGAGCCATGCATGAAAACATGTACACACAGGGACACACAAACACATGTCCACAGACGTGCAGGCACACATATACACATATGCAGTCCTCACATGCACATACTCGTGCACTGTACACACATTTGTATCCACACCGTTATGCAAAAAAATCTATGTAGAACCTCAGGCTCAAAGACATGTCTGAAATCACACAAAGGCCCACTGGCAAAACTCACATCTCTAGTGCTTTTAGCTCACCACTGTTTTTAAAAGACAGATTTTTTTTTTAATACAAGGTTCCAAATATTAGGGAAATGAAATGAGAGAATGCCCGTTAGCAGGTCAGCCCTGGAAGCTGAACAACAAATAAGCAGAAGTTGTAGTGACCGACAGTTATTCGCGTGGTCAGCAGTCACTATAGGTCTGGATCAGAGCCCTGCACAGCCCAGCCATCATCCCCTAGGAGGCCAGCAGAGCCGGAGAGGCAGGCGCTTGTCTGTGGCGCCACCTCGTGTCCACTGCACGGAACTGCAGGGAGTTCCACCCGCAGGCAGGGAAGCCCGCTCATCCCCTAATCTTCAGGATCCTGAGAACAAGACAGTCACCAGCACTGCTGAGTCAGGAGCCGTCCTCTGAGCACGTGTGGGTGACCCTGCACCCTCGCTCACACGCAGCCTCGCTCACACTCAAGATGCACACACACCACTGTCCTCTTCTCCCTCTGACACCTGAATGTGACGGGCTGTGCGTCCTATCACAAAGGCACAGAGCTGCTGGACATGGTGGCTGTCATCCCAGTACTTGGGAGGCTGAGACAGGAGGATCTCAGGTTCGAGTCCAGCCTCAGCAACTTAGGCTCTCAGCAACCTAGTAATACCCTGTTTCAAAATAAAAAACAAACAGGGCTGGGGTATAGCTCAGAAGAATGCCCCTGAGTTCCATCCCCAGTACCAAACAAACAAAAACTAAAGAAAGAAAAAAGGCACTTGGCCTAGCGTGGTGCCCTCATGCTGTTAATAGGTAGAAAAGTGCCGACGAGAGAAGACAGGCTGCATCCCAGCCCGCCTCTGCTGCCCTGCTCCACAAGCTCGGCCAGGGCAGGGCTTGTCCTGTGCCTGGGAATCCCACAAGGAAGCAGATGTTTCAGAAAAAAAGACATGATGAAATGATAGAAAGGACAGGACCTGCCTCTCCAGGGAGCACCGAGACAACTGAAGGACACGTGACATCGTGGAAAGACACAAATCCTGTGTGACGTGACTCATTGGTCTTAGGATCTTGCAGCCCACTGCTCAGAGCAGAGTGCGAGGAGGTGAGGGAGCCAGGCTGGACACTAGGCACGGGACCCGGGGCAGTCTACCTCCAAACAACCCCAGCCCTATGTTTTCTTCTTTGAAACAGGTTCTTACTAAATTACTGCACTCTGGCTTCTAATTTGCAATTCTTCTGTCTCAGCCTCCTAAGTACTGGAATCACAAGCATGCACCACAGCACAAGGTCTTTCTTTCTTTCATTCATTTCTTTCTTCTTTGGTACTGGGGATTGAACCCAGGGGTATTCTGCCTCTGGGCTACACCCCCAGCCCTATTTTATATTTTTATTTTGAAACGGTCTCGCTAAGTTGCTGAGGCTGACCTTGAACCTGTGATCTTCCTGTCTCAGCCTCCCGAGTACTGGGATTACAGGTGTGCACCATCATGCCTGGCTGTAGTCTTCTTTAAAAAAAAAAAAAAAAGTCTTTTCTTCATTAGAGAAAATTCTGACTTTTTTTTTTTTTCAGTATTTCCTCTGATCTAGCCATGTTTCCATTTCCTGGTGCTTGCATTGGACAAATGTCGTCATTTCTCTTTCTCGGTTGGTTCTGTCCTCTCTTCCCTTTCCATCTCATGGGATCTTCCTTAGCACTTGGAGGTGCTCCCCAGCCTGGCCTTCTGCCTCGTGGATTTGCAGTGCTCTCCAGTCTTACCATACAGTGCCTCATTTCGGCCCTCGTGGATTTGCAGTGCTCTCTGGCCTTCCCATATGGTGTCTTCGTGTTGCTCCTGCCCAGTGTCCCAGCTGGCTCTTCCGTGTAACTACTTTCTATAGTGTCACATTTTCATCATCCTCCTGCAGGCGTACTCGGCCTCCGCTGCCTCCACTGCTCAGTTCGCGGTCTTTCCCTCTCCAAGTGTCTCCCCATGGGCCTCATGTTCCCTACAGCCACCCCCTTCCCCTGAGCAAGGTCTGCCACCTTCACTGGTCAGGTATATTCATCCCTTGGTATCCAGGACCCTCTGTGGATACCAAAACCCATGGATGCTCAAATCCTTTATGTGAAATGGTCTAGTATTTGCATGTAACTGATTGTCCTATATACTTTAAATCATCTCCAGATGATTTGTAACACCCAATATAATGTAAATGCTGTGTAAACAGTCGTTATATTGTATTGTTTGGGGAATAAGGACAAGAAAAAAGTCTTACAGGTCCAGTGCAGATGGAGTTTTTTAAATATTTTCAACCTGTGTTTGGTTAAATTCTGGGATGTGGAACCTGTGGATAAGGAGGCCAGGTGCACTTGGCAGAGCGCCTTGGGCAGGAGTTGACACTCCAGGTCTAAGAGTTCAGGGCAGGCAGGTGCTCCTCTTGCAAAGCCTATGGCGAAATAACTGGGTCCTCTTTGTTCACCCCCATGGGTCTATTCTTGCCCCCAAGGAACTACCCCATCCTTCTAGCCTGTGTGTTCTCCGTCCAGGGGCTTCCAACCTGTGCTGTGATAGACTGTCCCATGGGGTAGGGAGAAGGGAGTGTCCTAGGGCTGCCAGTCGGGCCGCCAAGTGTCATGACATGCACTCCAGGGACGTTTCAGGGCTGCTCTGGCCTCGCCTGGACACTGGAGCTGACACGGGATCTTCTGCAGGAAAGCAGCACTGGATGGACAGTGGCCCCAGGGCCATTCAGATGGCAGAGGAGCCACACTAGCCTGGGCCTGCATGTGTGCGTGGCCACTGCCACCTGGACTGTGCCTCTCCTCCCAGCCCAGGCCCCACCATGCTCTGCCTCCCTGAGAATCTCTCAGCCTGCCGAGCTACTTTCACCTACAAAAATAATAAGCTAAAAGTAACACTCTAGTCCTGGAGGGATGGCAGAGATTAGTGCCACTGTCAGAGACCTGGAAGGGGCAGGAGTCGGGTATCAGGCCCCCATTCAACTCGCCTATCTGGCCTGTGCAGAAGACAGATCCTGTGCAGGACCTTGGAGAACCACACTAGATTCCTGTGAGCTTGAGCAGATGATTACTCCAAGTGCAGCTCTGTACCAGATGTGGCAACTGAGCAAATCAGGTGTATGGAGTGCAGCTACTGGCCTGGTCAGCTCGCTTTTCTCCACACCCAGCCATAAGACCCACTAGAAGCGGTTTCCTTTCAGCTGACAAGGCCAGCGACACACCTTTACCATTGTACCTCTGCCGTGTGGCAGAGCTCAGGCACTGTCTTAAGTTAGTTCCCAGTGATCTCAACCACCATGTGCTGCCACAAGACAGCACACTGCTCCATTACACTGATGACGTTCTGCCAACTGGACCCAGGGAGCAACAAGCAGCAACTACTTTGGAACCACTGGGAGAACATGTGTGTGCCAGAGACTGGGAAATAACTCTGACAGTTCAAGGCCCTTACCTCAGTGAACTTCCTACAGGTCCAGTGACGCAGGACATGTCAAGATGTCCCTTCTAAGGTGAAAGATGAGCTGCTGCACTTGCTTTCATCCCCTCCTGCTTCCCCTCCTGCTCCTGGTTAGGAAGGGACACAATGCCTAGTGGGCCTCTCTGGATTTTTGAGAAAACATATTCCTCATTTGGGTGTGTTACTCTGGTTCATGCAATGAGTGTCCCCCAAAGCTGCTAGTTTTGCATGGGGTCCAGAACAGGATGAGGGTCTACAATAGGTCTAGGCAAGGGGGCGGGCTCCTCTGCACCCTGGACCACATGATCCCACAGATCTAATGGTGCCTAATGCGTCAGCAGCAGGCAGACACTGTGCATAAGGAGGCTGCACCTATAGGTGAATCACAGCGCAAGCCCTTAGAGTTTTGGAATGAGGCCCTGCCATCTTTTGCAGATAACTACTCCCCTTTTGAGAATCACTTCTTGACCTGCTATTGGGCCTTAGTAGAGACAGAATCTTAACTATGGGTCACCAAGCTACCATGTAGCTCCTAACTTGCTCATCATGAACAGGGTGTTCTCTGACATACAGCTGGCCATGTACAGCAGCACTGCCTCTATCAAATGGAAGTGGTATATATGAGATCAGGTCTGAGCAGGCCCTTTGGGCACAAAAATGTGGCATGAAGTGGACCAAATGTCCACGGTCCTGACTCCTGCTGCTCCTCCTCTCTCCTTGCCTACACCATGGCTTCACAACTTCTGTACAATTGGATGATAGAGGAAAAGATGATTTGGGCCACAATATGCAGGCACTGCTCCAAGAGCCACCTTCTGGGACATCCCCATAGCAGAGCGGTGAACCAGAACCCTCCCGTAGGCAGAACTACAGGCAGCGCAGCTGGCTATACACATTGCTTGGAAGGAGAAATAGCCAAACGTGACTAATGGACTGTGGCCGATGATTTGGCCAGATGGTCAGGGACTTGAAAGGGACATAATTGAAAAATTGGTGACAAAGAAATCTGAGGAAGAGGTATATAGACAGACCTCTGAGTGGGTGAAAAATATGAAGATAATTGTATCTCATATGAGTGCTCACTAAAGGGTGACCTCCGCAGAGGACTTCAACACAGGGATAGGATGATCCATGTGGTGGATACCAGTCAGTCTCTTTCCCAGCCACCACTGTCATTACCCAATGGGCTCATGAGGTGAGTGCCATGGCGAGCCAATGGGCTCATGAGGTGAGTGCCATGGCGAGCCAATGGGCTCATGAGGTGAGTGCCATGGCGAGCCAATGGGCTCATGAGGTGAGTGCCATGGCGAGCCAATGGGCTCATGAGGTGAGTGCCATGGTGAGCCAATGGGCTCATGAGGTGAGTGCCATGGTGAGCCAATGGGCTCACGAACCACAGACTATGCCTAAGCTCAGCAACATGGAGTTCACTCCAGGCCAGCCTGGCTACAGCCACCACTGTACGGCCAAATTGAGTGCCCATTCACCATCAGCAGAGACCAACTGAACCCCCAGTATGTCACCATTCCCTGGAGTGACCAGCCAGACACTCTGGTGGTAGGTTGACTGCATCAGCTGCTTCCATCGTAGAAGGGGCAGCATTTTGTCCTAACGGGAATAGACGCTTACTTTGGAGATGGACTGGCCTTTCCTGAATGCGATGCTTCTGCCAAAATTACCGTCCGTTGGCTTTCAGAAGGCCATACCCACAATCATGCTTCCCACACAGCATTGCTTGAGTAGGAACTCACCTCACAGCAAATGAAGTCCCACACTAGTCCAAGGCTTGCAGAATTCAGTGGTCTTAACACGTCCCCACCATCCTGAAGCAGCTGGCTTGATAGGACAGTGGAATACTTTGGGGGACTGAGTTATGGTGCAAGCTCAAGGATAATGCCCCATGGGCTGGGGGCAAGGCACTCCAGAAGACTGGATATGCTCCCAATAAGCATCTGATACACAGTGCCATTTCTCTTAGCCAGGATCCACAAGTCTGAGAATCAAGGGATATGAGTGGCACCCCTAGTGACCCACTAACAAAATACTTCTTGACCCTTAACCCTAGGCTCTGCCAGCCTAGAGGTGTTACAGAGGGAAGATGCTTCCACCAGAAGATAAACACTGATCCACTGAACTGCAGACTCCCGCACGTAAGTGTATACTCCTATATGGCCATTTGGGCTCCTCATGCCTCTGAATCAACATGTATAGAAAGGTAAGGAAGAGTATGTCTACAACACAGGAGACCCCTTAGTGCATCTTTTAGTCTTACCTTTTCATTAAGGTCAATGGGATTAATAATCTACGTGGGATTAGTAATGGTCCAGAGCTGTCAGGAAAGGTTTGGGTCATGTCACCAGTGAAGAGCCATGACCAGCTGAGGCTTGCTAGAGGAGAGAACACAAAGCAGCGAGAAGAAAGTAGTCATATGACCATGTGACCAGCTACAGAAGTGGGGACTGTAATTGTCATGAGTATTTCCTCCCTATTTGGTGTCCATATTTACTTACGTATATGTAGGTCTCTCTCGCTCTACACACACACACACACACACACACATTTACTTACGTATATGTAGGTCTCTCTCTACACACACACACACACGCGCGCAGGGTTTTAGAAGACAGGAGGAAATCATGATGAGGTTAGAGAATGAGTTCATAGACATGACATCAAATGCACAATTCATACAGGTAAAAATTAATAAATTAGACTCATCAAAACAAAAATATTGCTTGGGAAATGACACTGATAAAAGACACTGAAAAGCCAGTCACGGTGGTGGTGCACACCTGTAATACCAGTACTTGGGAGGATCACAGGTTCCAGGTCAGCCTCAGCAATTTAGTGAGACTTTCAAAATAAAAAATAAAATAGGGCTGGGGTGTAGCTCAGAGATAGAATGCTTCTGGGTTCAATCCCCACCACACACACACACACACACACACACACACACACACACACACTGAAAAGATAGCTGTAGACTGGAAGCAAATTTTTGCAAATCACATATCCAACAAAGGGTGTATTCCAGTGTACTAAAAAACTCTCAAGGAGCTAGGGATATACTCGATAGCAGAGTGCTTGCCTGTCATACACAGAGGACCTGAGTTTGGTCCCCAGCACCAAAAAAACCCTCTCCATCAAGTTGGAAATGATCCCACTTGACCATTTGGGCAAAATGTTTGAACATAAACTTCACCAAAGAATACACTATATATGGAAGACAAGGAAGCATACGAAAAGATACTCAATATTATCAGTCATTAAGGAAATGAAAAAATGCGGTGAGATACACGACGCACTAGAAATGGCTAATAAAAATACTGGCAATCCCAAATGTTTGCTGGTGAAGAGGCAGAGTCAGAGCTCTCACTGGTTGCTGGCAGGAGTACAAAAAGATACAGCCACTCTGGAAAACAGCCTGACAGTTCTAGTAAGACATATGGCCCAGCAGTCCTACTCCCAAATACTTACCCTGGGGTAATGAGAAACTGTTAACACAAAAACCTCTACGAGAATGTTTATAGCAAATACATTCATAATCACCAAACTCTTGGGAACAACAGCAATGTAGGTGAAAAGGTAACCAACTGGGATCTCCCGGTATACTACTCAGCAATCAAAAGGAACACACCACTGATACGCAGAGCAACCGGGATGAATCTCAAAAATACCCCAAACCAATGGCGGCATAGTGAAAAGGATAAAAATGAGTGGTTACCTCAATCTCCAATTTTTATCAAGTGTAGTATTTTACAACAAGAATAAGTTAAACAATTTATAAAGCTGAATGAAACCGAGAGAGGCCTGTGCATTTTTAGCTTGTTTTAGAGGGCAAGTGCACTTTGCACAGCTTGCTGTCTGCAGTACTCTCTCCCCCTTCGTCCTTCCAAGCCGCTGTTCACTAAGCACCTGTTTTATGCTCGGTGTCAAGGGGGTAAACAACCCAGTTTCTGCTCTCACAGAATTCACACTCTGGTGGGATTTACTTTCATTAAAAAACCTTCCTGACCGTGTCAAATGACTAAGGCATTATACTGAAAAATAATTTCCAAACTCTTCCAGGCAAGTCCCCATTTCTATATACCACCTTCCTCTAAAATGGATACACACTTCAGTTACAAAACTATGCACATATATATTTTGCTGAGTGAGTTGGGGCCTTAAACAGTAAAAATTCTACATGGAAAATAACATGGTTACTTTCAGATGTGAGAAGTTTCTTTAGTTTTAAAAATTCTTAGTTTGCAAACTTTTCATTTCCTTGTTCTCCAAATATGACAAACCAAGATTCTTAATATTAGCAGATATTATGTATACATAAACATCTTAAGACAATAATCTGCAACTGTGTTTAAACATGCTTTTACTTCTCCATTGCTGCAGGACTTCACTCTTTTGGCTAATGTACTAGAGACTATACTGCTACACATATTTGCAATGCTTACTTTTGAACAACTGTACTTGTTGTAGAAGATAACTTTTTTTTGGTACTAGGGATTGAACCCAGGGGCATTTTACCTCTGAGTTACATCCCCAGCCCAATTTTTATTTTTTATTTTGGAACAGGGTCTCACTAAGTTGCTGAGACTGGTCTCAAACCTGCGATCCTCCTGTCTCAGCCTCCAAGTCCTGGGATTACAAGCATGCACCACTATGCCTGGCTCTATGATGCTTTTAAAACTAGGTTTTGTCTATTTTGGGTAAGCAACTTAATTGAAAAACATGGTATGACATAGTGTTTTGTGTGCTGTAATTGAATTATATTGGATGTTAACATTTCCAATTGTTCCTGAGGAATAGAAGAAAATTTACAGCCAAGTTGCTCAGAAGGCCTGGGCATGTTCCAACTGTCATTTCCCAGGTAGAAGCAGCCTTAGCAGGATTCTCGTCTGCCTCACTTATGAAGACAAAGCCTGTCAGACTTGCATAAAGCCTCTCAGATCAGGCCAATTACTCACCATCCTGCTGGGAAATCCACCCGGTGAATTTTCTTGACCACGTTTTAAAAGGCAACATGTGCTGGGTGCGGTGGCACATGGCTGTAATCCCCAGTACTTGTGAGGCTGAGATAGGAGGATCACAGGTTCAAAACCAGGCTCAGCAACTTAGTGAGGCTCTCAACAACTCAGAGAGACCCTGTTTCCAAATAAAAAAAGCTGAGGGTATAGCTCAGAGGTAGAATGCTCTCCTGGGTTCATTCCCTAGCACCACACACACACACAAAAGGCAACACGGTACTCACAATAGCAACAGACATACTAAAACTAAACCAATAGATATTAGCATAGTCCCTGTGAGAAAATGCAAATCTGTAAAGTGTTCCATATTTTTATACACACAATAGTTGTATAAAAATATGGGGAAATCTGAATAAAATCAGTTGATTGTATCAATGTCAAAATCCCAACTGTGACATTTGCAAACTGTTACCATTGGGGGAAACTGGAAAAAGTGCACTACATATGACTCTATGGCTGTATGATATAGAGGGTTAGGTCAGAGCCAGGCACAGTGGCGCACGCCTACAAATCCCAGTACTTGGGAGGCTGAGACAGGAGGATCGCAGGTTTGAGGTCAGCCTCAGAAACTTAGCACAGCCATTTCATAATAAAAAACAGAAGGAACTGGGGGTGTAGCCCTGAAGCAGAATACCTGGGTTCAATCCCCAGTACCACAAAAAAAATTAGGTCATGCATGGTCATACCAACATATAATCATATAATGTATATATCATATACAATAATGTAAGATTATGTCAATAAGTTCAATTAAGAAAGGAAATACAGCTAAGTAGGTGTAATGCATGAGCACAATACAAGAAGCCTACTTCATTTATGTATTCCATTTCCTGGGTCTCTATATGTACCTGGTATAAAGCTTTAAGAAAGTACCTGTTGGCCAGGCATAGTGGCATACACCTGTAATTCCAGTACTTGGGAGGCCGTGACAGGAGGATCACTGGTTCGAGGCCAGCTTCAGCAACTTAGTTAAGACTCTCCGGAACTTAGAGAGACCCTGTTTCAAAGTAAAAAATAAACAGTGCTGGGGGTGTAGCTTGAAGGCAGAATGTCCCTGGGTTCAATCCCCAGTACCGGAAAAAAAAAAAAAGGTATTTGTTATTACCTATTATACTAATATGCAAAATATAAGAGGATAAAGCCAGGTGTGGTGGTTCATGCTTGCAATCCCAGTACTTGGGAGGCTGAGACAGGAGGATCGCAGGTTCGCAGCCAGCCTCAGCTTAACTTAGTGAGGCCCTGCACAATTTAGTGAGACCCTGTTTCAAAATAAAGAATAAAAAATAGGGCTGGGGGTGTAACTCAGAGGTAGAATGCCCCTGGGTTCAATCCCCAGTACCAAAAAAAAAGAAAGAAAGAAAGAAAGAATAAAAAATAGGGCTGGAGGTGTAGCTTGGAGGTAGAATGGCCCGGGTTCAAACCCCAGTACTGCAAAAAAAAAATAAGAGGATATAAAATGCCCATTAGGGTCAATGATCAAAGACTATAGCGGACAAAAAAAGAAACAAAAACCAAAAGCCGGGCATGGTGACACTTGTAATCCCAGTCCTTGGGAGACTGAGACAGGAGTATCATGGGTTCACGACCAGCCTCAGCAATAAGTGAGGACCTTAGCAACTTAGTGAGACCCTGTTTCAAATAAAAAAACCAAAACAACTACACATCCTTCATTAAAATTTTACACTAAAGCTGAGAATTAAAACTTTTTCCCCCTCCCAAAACTTATCATGAAGATGGTAATCATGAAGAAGATGGCAGACTTATCATGAAGATGGTAGAATAATTCAAATGATTCGCATGCAACTGTGAGGCATTCACCCCTAATGAAAATTACTAAGCCAAAACTAACGGGAAATATTTTAATATTTTTGTAGCACAAAATAATTAAACTGAGGCAGGAAGAAGAAAGTGAGATAGTTCACATAACCATAAGTCTCAGCGCTTTAAATCTCTCCATCACTGGATGCTGCAAAGGGACATACGTCCTACTAGCAGAGTCTCCATTTCTCCTCTCGAAGGCACAGTCTGGTGAGGTCTCCCAGGCTATCGTCCTGTCTGGTTATTTACAAGCACTGTGAGACTTGACGCTCTCTATCTCTGCAGAGCCAGAGCATGGTCTCTCCGTTCTGTAGACTCTTCAACTGCTCCCAGGCCCCTTGAGACTGGACTTCTGATTTCTTCTTTCCTTCTGCCCCTGAATTCGGAAGAGCTTCTTCCTGAGGTCCTTCTGTCGCTTCAGCTTCTCCTCTTCCTCCTTCTGCTTCATTCTGACATGCTCTTTATTATGCAGGTGCCGCTGTGCCTTGGCCTTCTTCATCTTCTGACTGTGCACTGTGCTCAGAGCATCCAGCAATGCGCGGATCTGACAAGGACAAGACCCAGTGAGCATCAGCTCATTCCCACAGTTACAGTGTGCTTGTGACCCACATTTCACGGGCCTCGAGAGCTGGACTAACGATATTGAAACTAGATTCAATCCATGACCCAAATCAGAGGTTCCCAAACTTATCTAGCTTACTGCCCACTTTCCAGAAAGGAAAAAAAATTAGTCAGCACTCCCCCGGAAATTACCTTCCTTAAGCAAATGAACAGAGATGCAGTGACACGTGTTCTCTTATGTCTATTTCATTCTAGGACTCCCAGAGGGGCAGTATGGCCCCCTTGGGAACCATGACCCACATGAATGTTCATCTAGTGACAATTCATGCTCAACTAGGAAGTCACAATTGGCATGGAGATGCAGGTGTGAGTGTATTCTCCCTTTACCACAACCCCGCCCCCCGTTCATCACTCTCTGGAAACTGTGCAGTTAGCAAAGGCAGAGCAGCTCACCAGCTGTGTGCCCATTATTTCCTAATCAAACACAGAAGGCAACACGGTGAATCAAAAGGTGGAAAATGGACGCTGGGCTTGCTCTGACTTCTAGTTCTAGGGCCCTGAATAAGTCTGGCCCTTATCCTTTACTGGTACGACTGAGGGTACAGCTGAGATGCCAATTGTGCTTGTGAGAGCACGACCTTCACATCTAAATACAGTGTGCGATAAGTGTGTCTACAGTACCTTCCTCTCATGAGGCTCGCGTATGACGGCCGGTCTCAGCATGTCCTTTGGCACCTTGCCTGCCTTTGCCTGGAGCTTGGGCTTGTTCTTAAATGGCAGGGCCTTCTGCAAGGCTTTTGGAATGTGCAGTGAATTAAAATGTTTCTTTTGCCTCAGGATTGGCTGAAAAGAAAAACAAAACAAAGATGGTGACACATTTAAATTATAACCTATGTATATTTAAAACTTTTGCATAAAATCTTCTCAGTGGACTGACTTTCCACAAACTTAGTGACACTAGTCTGCTGACCATCAGAAGTCAAGATTCAATCACCCATCAAATGGGAACTGCCTCGATGGACATCCACATCTCCAGGCCAAAGAGAACATTATAGGGAGTTGTTTCCAGTTCTTTCAAGAAATGTGCCCGTTTCTATGGTATGGAGCTCTGGGGTCTCTCAACAGAGCAGATGAATAGATCCAACATTTCTTTTAATGGAAAACTCAGGCCTCATTGCTGGGGCCTTTTCTTCTTGAATATCAACCTCTGGATTTAAGGCCGTAGTTCTTCCTCCAGTCAGCAGCCACAGTGTCTCCACCCCTGATTCTAACTAAGTGGTTAACTTTATTCTGTTTCTGATGGAAGGTTGGCTGAATTAAGGGAGATTTAAACAATCAATGAAGGCAAAATACTTTACAATGAATTTTCAAGGCAATCTATGCTTAAATTAGATGACCAAAATTCTTAAAATGCCTCAGAAATACTGTCAGTAAGTTGAAAGTTTTGCTGTAGGCCTTTACCAAAAGATTTTATGCCAACTATGTAGAGAATATTTTTCTATGTATTTAAATTTATTATTAAAGCTGGGCGTGGTGGCGCATGCTTGTAATCCCAGTACTTTGGGAGGCGGAGACTGGAGGATCCGGGTTCACGGCCAGCCTCAGCGCTCTCTCTCTCTCTCTCTCTGTCTCTCTCTCTCTCTCTCTTTCTCTCTCTCTCTCTCTCTCTCTCTGTCTCTCTCTCTCCCCCTCCGTAGTGAGGCCCTCCGCAACTTCGTGAGACCCAGTTTCAAAATAAAGTATAAAAAA
>PVJS01041367.1:7470-18100 GCA_004027185.1 Glis glis
CTTGTAATCCCAGTACTTGGGAGGCTGAGACAGGAGGATCGCAGGTTCACAGCCAGCCTCAGCTACTTAGTGAGGCCCTCCGCAAGTTAGTGAGACCCTGTTTCAAAATAAAGAATAAAAAATAGGGCTGGGGGTGTAGCTCAGAGGTAGAATGCCCCTGGGTTCCATCCCCAGTACCGCAAATAAATAAATAAATAAATAAATAAATAAATAAATAAATAAAATAAAGGCTTTGAGAAGTCCTACACAAGAGAAAACTCTTCAAGCTTTTTACTAGACTTCAAACTCCAAGTTTATTTTTGTCTCTTTTGTTCATGATGTGCTCACAGACCCTAGAACACTGGTACATAACAAATATTTGATGATTGTTGGATGTAGGAATCAGCGAACGTTCTTTAACCTGGTGTTTCCCAAGCAGGTATCATAGAGCCTGTGTTCTGTTTCTCAGGGTGGCCCTCGGCATCTCGAAGCATGGTCTACTGAGCTGCTGGCTGGGGGATCCTCAGGTCTGGCTGAGCTTCCCCTTGTAAACTGAGGGTTCGTCACTGGGGTGCTGCATGCCCACCATCAGGCTGGGCTCTGGAAATGCTCACAGGCGCACTGTGGCGCTGCCGTGGCTGCCAGGTCTCAGCTCCTGCCTTGGGCCATGTGAGGTTCTGACCCCCCACCTTTAAGTGGTTCTGAAGACAGAGGGGACAGGGTGCCTCACACAGGGTCACTCGGGACCTCCCACCTTTAAAGAAAGACCTTCTCCTGTCTATAGCCAAATCCCAGGGATGACTCCCTTTGGTTGCTATTTCCGTCGGGGCAAGACAAGAAGCAACGGTTTTCACACTTGACTGTGTCTCAGGATCACCTGAGCCAGTCTTAAAAGTCCTGATGGTCACCGGGTGTGGTGGCACACACTTATAATCCCAGTACTTGGAAGGCTGAGACTGGAGGATCTGGGTTCACAGCCAGCCTCAGCTACTTAGTGAGACCCTGTTTCAGAATAAAAAAATAAATTAAAAAATAGGGCTGGGGGTGTAGCTTGGAGGTAGAATGCCCCCGGGTTCCATCCCCAGTACGCAAAAACAATTTAAAAAGGCAAAAAGTCCTGATGCTCAAGTCAGACCCCAAACCAATTAAATCCAAAGTCACCAGGAAAGCCGGCACCACAGCAGGTGAGGAGGGGGCAGTGCTGGCCTGGGGGGGAAGGCTGGCTAACAGGAGAGCCACTTCCCAGCTGGGGGGCCGGACCGCGAGACCAAGGGAGACCAATGGGGTGGACAGCCCCTAGGTGAAGGAGACTGGCGCTGGCCTTGGCTTCCCAGACAGAGACGCTGAGCTCAGAGGGGCCTGGCTATCTCCTCCTGCCCTGGGGAGGGGGGTCCTGCAGGGATCCCTGAGGCCCTCACCCAGCTGTGCCCCCATGCAGAGTCACACCGCCCCTCTCTGGGCCAGGGTCTCCCCGCCGAAAAATAAAACTGTCTGAGAACTCGCTGGGTGGGCCCAGCCCCATGCGGGTTGGATCAGTACCGAGTCCTAACACATCCTAGCACATCTCTCTTCCACTCTCCCAGATAGTGACCCAGCCGAGCCTTAGCTGAGTAGAAAGGGACAATTTGGAAAGAAAAGAGAGTGAAATAACCAAGCAAATGTTTGGGGAAGAAATTCAAAATTCCGTGTAAGTGGAAGGTCATATTCAGACAGATCATTAACACAACAGCAATGATAGGACAAGGGACAGTGTCCTCAACAGGGGTGAAAAAGGATGAAATCAGGGAACTGCCAGGCCTCAAAGGCCACCATGGGTCTGACCCTGCAGCTGTGGTTAGACTGAGACCCTGTGTTACCCCTAAAGCCCTGGTCCTTACTGCGCGGATGCTGGCATTTTGGGGAACCCTGGAGTAAGAAGAGATCCTCTTGCTAATGGGGTTCAGCATCAGGGATTTATGCTATTTGTTATGCAAGTTAATTGTCATTTGAATCCACCTACAAGAGCCTCTGTGCATGTTGTAATTAGAGAGAGCGCACAGGAGCTGAGAAGCTCTTGTTGTTGGAGCATCTTCCATCTTTCTATCCAGCAGGGCCTAAAAGGGTCATCCGTGTGTGCAAATCAAGAGACACAATGGCGGCTCCGAGGGAACTGCAGAGAAAACAATTCCATGGAGACGGGTTTGTGCCGCTAAAAAGGTACCTGTCATGCCCTGGGTGTCCCCACCCCGCTTCTCTGCCTGGGATTGCTCCTCCTGCCTTCCCCCCTGACACCTGAGGTGCTATTTCTGTGTCTTAATAACAGTTGGGGTCAGAGTGAGATTTAAAATTTTAGTGGCCCACACTAGTGCCCATCATGGAATCTATCTCTCTGTGGACAGAGACCTTGGCTTTTTTTTTTTTTTTTTTTTTTTGCGGTACTGGGGATTGAACCCAGGGATGTTCTACCTCCGTGCTACACCCCCGGCCCTATTTTTTATACTTTATTTTGAAACCGGGTCTCACAAAGTTGCGGAGGGTCTCACTAAGTAGAGAGAGAGAGAGAGAGAGAGAGACAGGGAGGGAGAGAGAGAGAGAGAGAGCTGAGGCTGGCCGCAAACCCGGATCCTCCGGTCTCTGCCTCCCAAAGTACTGGGATTACAAGCGTGCACCACCACGCCCGGCCCCAGTCCTATTTTTTTATTCTTTATTTTTGAAACAGGGTCTCACTAAGTTGCAGAGGGCCTCACTAAATAATTGAAGCTGGGCACGAACCCAGATCCTCCTGTCTCAGCCTCCCTAGTACTGGGATTACAAATGTGCGCCACCACGCCTGGCTAAGACCTCAGCTTTTCAAATCATTCTGGAAAGCCACAGACCTAACAGCATCACCCATAGGGACCTAAAGCACTAAGGGACGGCCTTTGTGTTCCTTGGAGAGGTGTTATGCATTGCAAGAAATCCATCCCCCCCAGCATGACACAGGATGTGACCCTCCCTGAAGGGTACAAATTTTTTCATTCATTCGTTAATTTCTCCTTTACCAACCATCTGTTTGACAACTTTTTTTTTGTACTGGGTGTTGAACCCAGAGACATTTTACCTCCAAGAGAAACCCCCAGCTTTTTTTTTTTTTTTTGGAAACAGTATCTTACTAAATTGCTGAGGGTCTCACTAAGTTGCTGAGGCTAGCCTTGAACCTGCCATCCTCCTGTCTTAGCTTCCCAAGTGCTGGGATTATAGGCATGCAGCACCACACCTGGCTGTCTGTGATAGTCAATCTAGTTTGTCAACTTGACCTGATCATGACACACCCAAGATCATGTGACTCTGGGTGTGTAACAACAGATTAAACAGAAAGTCCTGCCCTGAATGTAGGCAGCAGGATTCTGATAGGTGCAGGACTTAGATAAAAGAGGGAGAAGCCGCGTAGAGCAATGTGTGACTCTTTCCAAAGAAAACGCATCTGCTCTCGCCTGATATCGTCGGCCTCCGGCTCATAGAACTGGAACTTTGCTGTTTCTCTGAAGAGCTTCTTGATCTTCTGCTCTCGTCTGAGATCGTCGGCCTCCAGCCCTTCGAACTGAAACTTCACCATCGTTTCTCCGAAGAGCTTCCTGATCTTCACATCTTGGACTGAACTGAATTAGTGGTTGCTCCGATCCTAAGACTCCAGCTCTTAGACCGCTCGACCAGCTACTGGTTCCTCTGACTCTCCACATGCAGTCAGAACTTGGGACTACATTGCTTCAAACTGTAAGCCCATCTGATAAATCCCTTTTTCAAATATACTCATTCTGTGAATTCTGTTAATCTAGTGAACCCTGTCCAATACACTGTCTGACAACTATTTATGAATACTGTCACCTGGCCCGGGCTGTGCCTCATGCAGGGAATTCAGCAAGAAGCACAACAGGTGTGATCCTTCCCTCAGGACACAGTGGTTCGTAGTTAGTTATCTGCCGTGGAGGTCATGAAGGTGTTGGGTTCGGTAGCTAGGCAGCCGAGCAAGGGGACAGAAGGAGGAAATAGGGCTCGCTCCACCTTGAATGATAGAGAATCCCGCCGCCTTTATGGTCGTATACCACCTTCTTAAAGAACCAGGTGTCACTGGCCCAAGGGGCTTTCCAGCCTTGGAGCACGTGCAGAGCACGGAGGCGCTGTCCTCTAGATGGCCCCAAGCTCACTGTAGTATCATTAACATTGTGGTTTTAGCTGCCCAGTGGGTTTCACTTAGGTACTGATGAGAAATTTTCCAACATGGCGGAGTCAACACAGACCCACTGAGCCACAGTGGGAAATAGCAGTAACTGTTCCCAAATACATAAAACATGGGGAGGAAGGTTTCCAGACCAAATATAAAAACCTATCCTGTGGGAAGAGACCCCAGGCCTCGTCCTCTCTTGGGATGGCCCACTGCACATTCTCTGGAGTATACTTTCACTTCCCTAAATAAATCCTTTATGCTTATCTGTGTCTCTCCGATGAAATCTTTCTTTCCGGAAGACAAGAACCAAGAAACCGCCAACCATAACAAAGGTTACTGAGCATGCCCACCAGGCAGGAACATAGACCGGAGGGGGTGGTCAGGCATTGAGGGCGTATGGAAAAGTGACCTGAAAGCCACCCCCTCCCCATGAGAAGGAGAAGGCGGGAGAGCGTCTGGGCAGAGCAAGGGGCGTGTGCAAAGGCTCTGAGGCTGGTGTGTTAGGGTTACTGCTTTTCCTAGCTGACCCATAGGCTGAAGGTGGGAGACCATGTAGAACAAATACCCAGGGACCAGTTCTTGTAGGGCCTTGGAGCACAAGCCATTAGACTTTATCCTGAGGACAGTGGAGGAAGAGACATCACCGGACTTGCTTTTCCTCTTTCGTTCCAGAATAGTGGTTGGATTATAGAGAGTGGAGGCCGAGGGCTCCTGCACTGCCACCGCTCTTTTTGGATATTCAGTTGCTATTGAAGGCTATCCGGCTACGTTTGAATAGAAGAAAGGAGCTGGGTCACAAGACATCAATGATGAAAAGTGAAAAAGCAAGCCGCGTGTGGTGGTGCATGCCTGAAATCCCAGTACTTGGGAGGCTGAGCAGGAGGATCACAGGTTCAAGGCCAGCCTCAGCAACTTAGTGAGATCCTGTTTCAAAATAAAAAATAAAATAGGGCTGGGGGTGTAGCTTAGAGTTAGAATGTCCCTGGGTTGAATCCCCAGTACCACACACCCACAAAAGTAAAGAAGCTTTCACAAATCAGGAATGCTCTAGAGACATCTAGCTTGGACCAAAAGGAAATGGATTAGTCAGGAGGGTACCCAGAACAAGAAATAGCCACAAAATTTCAAAGGCAAAAGTTTAGTCTTGCTCAGGCAACCATCTGACAGAGGTGTTTCTGGTTATAGAATTTTCCTGGTGGCTCTCCCCCAGGGGGGCTCAGGGATCCAGGTTCCTTCTAACAGGTGGCACCGTGGGGTCCTCTGATTCTGCAGCAGATGATGTAAGAACAGGAGGCTCTGGTGAGGCGGTTCTCACAGATCAGGTCTGGGAGCAGAGCGCATCATCATGCACATTCTATGGGTTGGAACCCAAAGGCCCAGCAGCACCTGATGGCAAAGGATGCTGGGAAATGCAGGCTGCCCGTGGGCCCAGGAGGAACTGTCCCCGGGAAACTGTGGTCACCAGTCAGGTTGTGACCAAGACAGAGCCTGACTCTTAAAATCTGGATTCCCAGGTCCTGTCACTTCCCTCTGTCTCGGTCTTCTTCACTTGATCCAACAAGCTTTTGTCAGGGCCTGCTGCTTGCAATTGGTAGAGAGAGAGAAGACAAATACACCATTTTCCGTCTTGTATCAGTGGCTCGCTTCTTCCTGGGTAGAGGGTAGCATGTACCAGGGCCACTCGAAGCAGAAAAAAAATAGCAGCTGGCTACTCAGGAGAAGGCCGTGCGCTGAGCCTCGGAGAACAGGCAGGAGTTTTGTTGCCTCGCCATTTTTGTCAGACTCAGGTGCGCGGAGCAGGGGTGCGCTTCTCCTCAGCCCCCGGCAGCATTCCCAGTGTGGCACTGTGCAAGACCCTTGTCATAGGTTTGCTTCTTTTTCTTTCTTTCTTCTTTTTTTTCTAATGTTGCTTCTCCTTTATCCCCGATTTCCACTATGTTCCCCTTCCCCCATAAGCATCCTTGCTAATGTATTTGATATATGTTCTTAAATATGCATGAATCCTTGTAAAACATGTTGTGCTGTTGTGTTTATATATGCTTTTAATTAACGTGACTAATTCTATGCTATAGCTCTCGGTCTAGTTCTTTTACTTTTTTTCGCTCAGCACCAAGGTGTATTCAGTGGTGTGTCATAGTTGCTTCTGTCCCACAATAATCCATCATGAGACTCCACCACATTTCCTCAGTGACGGACACCTGGGTGGCCTCCAAGTCTCTTTATACTACTGTAATAGAGTCACGATAGTCCCTTTTGTCTTAAGTGAGATGTCTCTGAGATGGACATCCAGGAGCGGCCTTGCTGGATCATGGACAAATAATTTCCTTCACTGTGGTCAAATGGCTTTCCAAAGGTCAGAGCCCAAGAACCCCAATGGTGCCACTGTGAAAACCAGCAAGAGCACCCCTTCCAGATGGGGGCCGCCCCCAGTCCCCCGCTCAGCTGGTAGATGGTGACGTGTGGATTAGGAGAGGGTACCTTCCTCCAGGCACACCCGGCCCCAGGCCAGGTGTCATGGGGACTGGCTGGCTCAGTCCCCTTGGCTCCTCAGCTGGCAGCTGTGTGCCAGACTCAGCTCTCCCAAGCATGGCTCCTACCATGCTCACAAGCAGGGCCCCCTCCTTGCGTCTTCCGCATTGCCTGCCCTTCTAGCTATTGCTCTTCTAACCTCAGGAGGGAGTGTCCCTGAGCTGTTTAATTAGCATGCCTGGATTTTAAAGGCCTTTGCGCCTGTCTTTATGTGATTGTTGGCCCCTTGTTCTCCCTCCCTGGACTCCCCGGACATACCCTTTGACCCATTATACTGAGTTTCCTGGGTTTTTTCCTTACTGATTCGAAGGAATCCTTTGAATGGGAAAGGTAATAACCCCTTTCTGTTCTAGACCTGATCAATCTTCTCACAGCTTGGCATCTGCTTACCTAATTTGTCTATGCTTTCCACTACTGAACAGAAATCCTTATTTTTTTTTCAGGGGCGTTCTACCTCCAAGCTACACCCCCAGCCCTTTAAAAATTTTTGTTGTTGTTTTAAAACAGGGTCTCACTAGGTTGCTGAGAGTCTTGCTAAATTGCTGAGGCTGGTCTCGAACCTGCGATCCTCTTGTCTCAGCCTCCCAAGTACTGGGATTACAGACATGTACCACCATGCCCAACTCAGGAATCCTTAATTTTGATGTAGTTGAAACAATTTTTTGCCTCATGGTCTGTGTCTTTTTCAGTCTTAATTAGGAAGCTTTTTCCTACCCCTCAAGTCAGAAACCTATTATCCCCAATTTTCTTGTATTCCCTATAGAGTTCTAGCAGTAAGCCTTTAATCTATCTGACTTGGGTGATGGATGACAGGATTTAGCCTTGTTTCCCTCCCTATAGCAGGCCAGTTTTCCAAACCCTGAGGATCTGTCCTGTCACTGCTGTGTAACTCTCCCTTTACTATGAACAACTGCCAAGTTCCCTTGCATTCAGGAGCCTCATCCTGAGCTCTCTGTTCTGTACCACCTCACCCTGAGCTCTTTATTCTATACCACTTCTCCGTATCCCTTACCATATTGTTTTCATCACCATGGCACTACAGTGTGTCTTACTAGCTCATGGAACAGGTCCACTCTACAATATTGCCCTCAGAGACAGGGCAACTATGGTAAAGATTATTGCACTAAGCCAAGGTTTGGAATCTTCTGCCACCAACTCTTCACCTAACCAGCTCTTGCTGACCCTTCAATTCTAGCCTAACGGTCACTTTCTCAGAGAAGCTGGCCCTGCTCCCTTATGTAAGATTCTTCCATCAGTCCCTATCATAGTACTGTACTCACTTCCATATGTAACTATGTTAGCTTTCCATCACTGTGACAAAGTACCTGAGGAAGTCAACTTCAAGGAGGGAAGATTTCTTTTTGACTCATGGTTCCAGTCCATGGTCACTACTTGTATTGGACAGGGTTCACTAGATTAACAGAATTCACAGAATGAGTATATTTGAAAAAGGGATTTATCAGATGGGCTTACAGTTTGAAGCAATGTAATCCCAAGTTCTGACTGCACATGGAGAGTCAGAGGAACCAGTAGCTGGTCAAGCAGTCTAAAAGCTGGAGTCTCAGGATCAGAGTAACCACTAATTCAGCCCTAGTCCAACATGTGAAGATCAGGAAGCTCTTCGGAGAAATGATGGTAAAGTTTCAGTTCGAAGGGCTGGAGGCCGACGATTTCAGACGAGAGCAGAAGATCAAGAAGCTCTTCAGAGAAACAGCAAAGTTCCAGTTCTATGAGCCGGAGGCCGACGATATCAGGCGAGAGCAGATGCGTTTTCTTCGGAAAGAGTCGCACATTGCTCTACGCGTCTTCTCCCTCTTTTATCTAAGTCCTGCACCTGTCAGAATCCTGCTGCCTACATTCAGGGCAGGCTTTCTGTTTAATCTGTTGTTACACACCCAGAGTCACATGATCTTGGGTGTGTCATGATCAGGTCAAGTTGATAAACTAGATTGACTATCACACTACTTGATTCTATTGTTTCTGGGCTTGTGGTAAGGCAGAACATCATGGCAGGAGCACATGATGAGCAAAGCTGCTGACTTCATGGCAGCCGGGAAGCAGGCCTGGGAGGAAACAAAATATCTCCTTCAAGGGTATTCCCCGAGTGAAACACTACCTTCTGCCACGCCTTACCTCTTAAAGGTTCCACCCACCTCCAATAGCACTATCAGCCAGAGACCAAGCCTTTAACACAATGGCCTTTGGGGCAATACTTAGGATCTAAACTATAATATTCCACCCCCTTACCCCAAAGGCTCATGCCCATCTCACAGTGCAAAATGCATTCAGCCCCTCTCCAAGAGTCCCCAAGGTCTTAACAGTTTCAGCATCGCTCAAAAGTCCAAACCCAAAGTCTCTACTAAGACTTGAGGCAAACTCTTAGCTGTGAGCCCCTGTAAAACTCAAAAACAAGTTATATACTCCTGAAATACAGTGTCACAGAGTAAACATTCCCATTTCAAAAGGAAGGGTTGGAAACAAAGCCAAGACCGAAACCCAGCAGAGCAAAATTAAATCCTGTAGCTCCATGCCCAGCATCCAGGAACACTGCAACATGATATGGGTTCCAAAGGACTTGGGCAGCCCCATCCCTATGGCCTTGCTGAATACAGCCCACAAGGCCACTCTCTTGGGCTGGCTCTGCTCGCTGCCTGCAGCCTCCCTTGGCAAATATTCTATGATCCTGGCATGTCCAGCTTCCTGGGGTCTCATTGCAGCTTTGGGTTCGCTCTCACAGCTTCATTAATCACCCACTTAGGAGCTGTCCACAGGGACTCTAACCCTGACTCATTGCCAGGCCTCCCAGGCTTTCCTTTGAAACCTCAGTGGAAGCCTCTGTGACCCCACAAGTCTTGTATTCTACATGCCTGCAAAATCAGCCAAGGTCTGCCATTAGCTCTAGCAGTAGCCAGGCCTGTCTTGGGCCATAGCTTGCAGCAGCCTCTGAGTGCCCAGAGGGCTGAACACAGTGAAACAAATCCCCAGGAAACAACTTTTTAGGTGGTCCTGTGAGAGTAAGGTAACCCAGGCATCTTCTCAAAGTAAAGTCTTTCAAACAAGTTTACACTTTTACATCCTTGACTCTGTGATGGGTGGCACCTAGCTAATGCCTAACATGCCCTCTAGGCATCTTTCCTATTGTCCTAGTACAAAGTACTTGGCTTCCTTTTAATCCTATGAATATCTTCAGCAAACACACATTCCCTGGCCCCAGCTTTACACATGCTTCTTTTTTGGCCAAATTGCAAAATTTTCAAATCTTTCTGCTTGGCTTTTTACTCCTGATTCTCACTATAAATTTGGCTAAAAGCATCCAGCAATACCATGCCACAGCCTGAATGCTGAGCTTCCTTAACATTTCCTCCATCAGATAAACTAGTCCATCACCTCTAAACTTAGCCTCACACAAAGTCTCAGGGCATAGACAAAATGTAGACAAGTCATTTGCCAGAATGTAACATGAGTGGCCTCTAGTTCAATTCCCAATAGAGTCCTCATTCCCATTTAAACCTTATAAGCCTGAGCTTTACTGTCTGCATTTTAATCAGCATTCTTGTCTTCTGAGCTCCCACCAGAATTGTCTCTTAAGCTCTGCTAACAGTATTCTAAGCTTTTTCTAGCCTGCATCTCCCAACCTTTACAAATTCCTCCTGCAAACTGGTTCCAAAGGTTTCTGAACCACATAGTCAGGTATAGTGAAATGCCAGGTTCGTGATCTCACCAAGGACTACCAGGGAGCCGTCCAATGCAAGAACATGAGGGTAAATTTATTCAAGCTCGAGCTTGGGCTCCCAACGTGCACCAACGCAGTGGTCACGGAGAGAAGCCCCTAGCTCCCGGAGAACAAAGCTTTTATCCCCCCAGGAGGGCAGTTCATCCCACCTTTACATTGATTGGGTAGTTTAAAACATAAGCCTGTTGTTGTTCCCTGATAGGTTT
>PVJS01041368.1:0-17998 GCA_004027185.1 Glis glis
AGAGAGAGAGAGAGACAGGGAGAGAGAGAGAGAGAGAGAGAGAGAGAGAGCGCTGAGGCTGGCCTCGAACCCAGATCCTCCGGTCTCCGCCTCCCAAAGTACTGGGATTACAAGCGCACTCCACCACGCCCGGCATAATTCTCTTTTATTTTTATTTATTTTATTTTATTTTATTTTTAGTGGTGCATTGTAATCATACATCTTGATGCAGTTCAGGGTGATAGAGGCATACATGCACACAGCACTCGTTGAGTCCTCCCCCAGTTCCCACCCCACTCTCTCTCCCTCCCCACCTTCACATGCTCAGCACAGTGATTAGCTTTGATAAGTTTGTGTATGTTCATCATGTCTATTGAGGTGTTTCCTGACTAATCTCACTTAGCATAATATTCTCCAGTTCTCTCCATTTCCCTACAAATGACATAATTTTGTTCTTCTTTATAGCTGAGTAGAATTCCACTGTGTATATACCATAGTTTTGTAATACATTCATCTGTTGATGGACATCTCAGCTGGTTCCATAGTTCGGCAAATACGAATTGTGCAGCTGTAAACATAGATTTGCTTACATTCCTATGTTAGTCTGGTTTCAATTCTTTTGGGTAGATATCCAGGAGTGGTATAGCTGGGTCATATGGTAGGTTCATTCCCATTCTTCTGAGAATCCTCAACACTGTTTTCCAAAGTGGTTGCACTAATTTGCAATCCCACTCATAATGTATAAGAGTTCCTACTTCTCCACATCCTCTCCAATAATAAAAACAATTTATTATTATATGTCATTTTAATGATTGCCATTATTTTAATGATTCTTTGGATTGAGAGACATTAGTTGGGTTAGATTTTTGAACCTTAAGGGGAAGTACACACATGATTAACTGATGGTCAAGTTGGAGGGGAAGACATGGTTTCAACAGAAATGTTTATTAATTTGAGACAAATTATTTCATTCATTAGAATTGCTAAAAAATTTGCCTTCTCTCACATCACTCTGACTACTGAAGTTGAAGAAGAGACTTTCTAGATCTAATAGCAAAATGCATCATTCTATTCTGTTCTCAAATTTTAGAAGAACATTGGTAATACCAGATAATATTCCTATCCTTCAGTTTTCCATCTGCAAATGGGTACTAAAAATACTAAAATACAGCCAAATGTGGTGGTACACACTTCTAATCCCAGTAGTACTTGGGAGGCTGAGACAGGAGGTTTGAGGACAGCCTCAACAAGTAGTGAGACTCTCATCAACCTAGTGAGACCTGTTTTAAAATAAAAGATAAATAAAATAGGGCTAGGGGTGTAGCTTGGAGGTAGAATGACCCTGGTTTTAATCCCCAGTACCAAAATAAATAAATATAAAAGCACTATAATATCTTATCAAAAAGCCAAGGGGATATTCATAACCACTGACTTTTCAGAAAGAAGGTAGGAGCCTAAAGTTAGTTGTAAAATTACTTCCAAATAAGAAAAGCTTACAAATTTTAATGCTTCTTGTCTGAGAAGGGAAAATCTAATAGAGAAAATATGTTCTAAGAAGCATGTGGTTTATTAGACTTCTTGTTATAAAAATGAATGTGCAAACAATATGAGAAATGCTTAGTGTGACAGGGTTGAAGGGGGAGTGAAATGAAATCTCCATAGTAGGAAAAATGACCACACTCAGGTTAGAGTGAGGACATTGACTATAACTGGTCAGGACTTTCCTTTACAGCATCGTGCATGATTGATGTTCCAGAGAGTCCCATACCACTGTGGGTCTCCTTGTTCCAGTGCAGCTAATATTTAAGAGAATACTAAGTCAGTCTCCTATGTATTTATTATCTAATATAAAAACCATTGTCATGTTATATTTTAACTGAGAAAAATATGGTTGAAGTACGGTTTGAATAAGACAAAACTTTGCAGGTAAATCTGGTCAAGCCTAAACTAAAATTAAATAGACTAGTAGTTATACCATGATTAGTTGGCTTCTATTTTGACTAATCCCTACCTTCTCCCCTTCCTCTTTTCCCTCCTTTTTCCTTTCCTTTTTTGTTCTTTTATTCATCAAATCCATCTATCAACTTATGTAATTACCAATCTAAACATGTTTAAGCATGCATGCTTAAAAATGTGGGGAATCTCTTATTTGGAAAGATCTTTATAATTAACTATAGGATTATACAAATATTTTTGAAAAGTGTGTGATTACAAATATCTTTATGAATTTCAATAATATATTTAGTCCCATTTATAGATAGAAAACCTGAAGAACATAAATATTAATGCAAATGCATATATTTAACCTTGTAAAATACATTTATCATACATGTTAAAACCAAATATATATTAAAATACCAAACAACTACTATTTTAAGAACCAAACTACCAATATGATCTTCTATTAGCACAATAAATAAGTAGAACATTAAAGGGAATTCCTGAAGTTTTTCCCCATTCAATATGATGTTGGCTTTGGGTTTATTATATATTGCCTTAATGATGTTGAGGTATGTTCCTTCTATTCCGATGTTCTGCAGTGTTTTTATCATGAATGGGTGTTGGTTTTTGTCAAGTGCTTTTTCAGTGTCTATTGAAATTATCATGTGATTTTTGTCCTTAGTTCTATTTATGTGGTGAATAACATGTACTGATTTACGTATGTTGAACCGACCTTGCTTTCCTGGGATGAAACCAACTTGGTCATGGTGTACAATTTTCTTGATGTGATTTTGAATGAGCATGGCTAATATTTTGTTTAGAATTTTTGCATCTGTGTTCATCAATGATATTGGTCTATAATTTTCTTTTCTTGAGGTATCTTTATTTGGTTTTGGTATTAATGTGATACTGGCCTCATATAAGGAGTTTGGAAGAATTCCATCTCTTTTGATTTCATGGAATAACTAGTGAAGTATTCGGTTTAGGTCTTCTGTAAAGGTTTTATAGAATTCAGCTGGAAATCCATCTGGACACTTTATATCCAATTGATTTTTGACAAAAGTACCAGACACATACGTTGGAGAAAAGACAGTCTTTTCAACAAAAGGTGTTGGGAAATCTGGTTATGAATTTGTAGAAAAATGGGACTCAATCCTTACCTCTCACCCTACACAGGAGTTAACTCAAAATGGATTAAAGACCTGGAAGTTAGACCAGAGACTGTGAAGCGACTAGAGGGAAGGCCTAAGCTCAACACTCCAACATATACGTACAGGTAGAAACTTCCTCAATAAGGGCTAAATGTGCAATGTGTGCATGTATGATGTTCATACCCTGACATATATCAAAATGTATAATTACAATGCACCAATAAATGAACATTAAAAAAAAGACCTCGAAAAGCTCAGGAAATTAAAACAAGAATTAATAAGTGGGATGGCACCAAACTAAAAAGTTTCTTCACATTAAAGAAACCATCAAGAGTCTAAAGAGAAAACCTATGGAATGGGAGAGGATCTTTGCCAGCTATTCCTCTAATAAAGGACTAATATCTAGAATATACAAAGAAGTTAAAATACTTTACACTAAAAAACCATATAAGCAAATCAAGAAATGGGCAACTGAATTGAATAAACACTAAAGAAGAGATATAAATGGCCAATAGATACATGAAAAAATGTTCAACATCATTACCAATCAGGGAGATGCAAATCAAAACTATTCTGAGATTCCATCTAACCCCAATCAGAATGGCAATCATCAAGAAGTCAAATAATAGTAAATGTTGGTGAGGATGTGGGGATATAGGAACTCTTCTACACTGTTGGTAGGATTGCTATGGAGATCAGTGTGGAGATTCCTCAGAAAGCCGAGAATGGATCCACCTTATTATCTGGCTATACCACTACTGGGTATCTTTCAAAAGGGGCCAAAATCAAAGAACTATAGTAATATATGCATACCCATGTTCATAGCAGCACAATTCACAGTAGCCAAATTATGGAACCAACCTAGGTGCCCATCAATAGATGAATGGATTAAAAATTATGGGAAATACACAGAATGGGATTCTACTCAGCAATAAAGAAGAACAAAATTATGTCATTTGAAGGAAAATGGAAGGACCTAGAGAACATTATGTTAAATGAGATTAGCCAATCACAGAAAGTGAAGGGACATATGTTTTCTCTAATATGTGCAAGCTAGGGAGTATAGGGATACCAGAGGGACTCCAGATAATGGAGGAGAAACCTCAATGGAGCCAGGGAGGTGGACTAAGGGAAGGGGAGGGGGAAGACTGAGGTTCCTCAATGGAAATTCTACCATCAACTATGTGTACATCTGTGAATATACCAACGTCAACCTCAGTACTCTGTATTGGGAAGGGGGGAAATGGGGAGGCGGGGGGGCACCAAATGCTGAGGCTAAAAACATATGCTGGAAAAAAGATAGCCTCTTCAACAAATGGTGTTGGCAAAACTGGTTATCCATATGTAGAAAAATGGAAATAAATTCCACCTTCTCACCCTGCACAAGAGTCAACTCAAAGTGGATCAAAGATTTGGAAATTAGACCAAAGACTTTACTTGAAGAGGGCATAGGCCCAATGTTCCAACATATAGGAACTGTTAAAATCTTCCTCAATAACACACCAAAGGCACAAGAAACTAAAATGAGGATTAATACATGCAATTGCATTAAACCGAAGAGCTTCTGTGCAGCAAAGGAAACTATCAAGAACTTAAGAGAAAGCTGACAGAATGGGAGATCTTTGCCAGCTTCTCCTCTGATAGAGGACTAATATCTAGAATACACAAAGAATTCAAGAAACTTACCAACAAAAAACCCCCACAAATAATCCAATAAAAAAATGAGCAAGTGAACTAAATAGACACTTCCCAAAAGAAGAAATACTAATGACCATTAAATACATAAAAATATTCAATATCATTAGCAGAGAGATGAAATCAAAACTACTCTGATATTTCACCTAACTTCAATTAGAATGGCAATCATTAAAAACGCAAATAATAATAAATTCTGGCAAGGTTGTGGAGAAGTAGGAACTGTGATACATTGTTGGTGGGATTGCAAATTAGTGCAATCGCTTTGGAAAACAGTGTGGAGGGTCCTCAGAAAAATGGGAATGAACCTACCATATGACCCAGCTATACTACTCCTGGGTATCTACCCAAAAGAACTGAAACCAGACTACCATAGTAATGCATGCATATCTATGTTTATAGCAGCACAATTCATAGTTGCCAAACAATGGAACCAGCCTAGGTGTCCATCAACAGATGAATGGATTGCAAAATTATGGGATATACACACAATGGAATTCTACTCAATCATAAAGAACAAAATTATGTCATTTGTAGGAAAATGGATGGAACTGGAGGATATTAAGCTAAGTAAGATTAGTCAGTCACAAAAAGTGAAAGGTTGGATGTTTCCCCTCATATGTGGAA
The DNA here is from genome assembly GCA_004027185.1 of Glis glis. Classification (NCBI taxonomy): domain Eukaryota; kingdom Metazoa; phylum Chordata; class Mammalia; order Rodentia; family Gliridae; genus Glis; species Glis glis. Next base: position 5,394 of record PVJS01041368.1, read on the forward strand.
GCTAGGGAGAAACTGGAACACAGGAGGGACTCCAAATAGAAGAGGAGAAACTCCAGTGGAGTGAGGGAGGGGACCTAACTGAGGGAGGCGGGAGAGGGGAGGGAGATTCTAAGAGGATAACACTTCAATGGACATGATGTACATACACAAATTTATCAATGCCAACCACAATGTCGAGCATGGGGAGAGGGGAAGGGGGAAGAACTGGTGTGGGAGCTGGGTGAGGGCTTACGGAGTGCTATGTGCATGTATCTTCTATCACTCTGAACTTCACCATGATGTATGATTACAATGCACCAATAAAAAAAAGATACATGCTTTTACTTAGCTCCCTGTTGTGCAGCTCTGCCAATAACTGTATTGATTTTCCTGGAAATATTTTAGAAAATTCATTCTTGTTCATAAACTCTTTCAATGGATTATGTAGAAATAAAAATAACTTATATGGGTTTCATTTATTCATTAGGTTCTTACTAAAAGCAGGGTGCTATTCTAAAATCTTTTGAAAGGTAACAAAATGGAGCACTAGGAATTACAATCTATATCATGTAATTTAACTATTTCTTAAAGGTAGAATGAGTGATGATATAAGCTCTTATTCCTTGGATATATATTTTTCTCTCTATATATATATATTATCTATATATTAATATGTTTCAACTATCAAAATCTATGACAATTCTCATTTAAAGTTTTAGAAGTATAAAATCCATGAATATTATAAGCCCACATATTAAAATCATTTCTTCTTTTTCTGAATTAGTTGATATTTAACACTCATTATTTTCCTTGTTAAGAGCTTAATCAATCTGAACATTTATGGATAACTTTATATTGTAGAGCCTCTGGTGATGAAATATAAAAATAAAATCTTAATTACATCCCTCCCTAGTTCTGCCGTGTTAATTCAAGACAACACATTCCAGTATTTGGACAGATGGTAGAGGCAGGAGTATTCGTCCCTGATTTCTCTACAGGGAAGTAAGAGAAAGCAGAGCTCTTAGGATATGTGCTTGTCTGCCTCATTTCACACTTTGAAATGCTGGACAAATGCTGATTTATTCACAGCCAAATGTTTTCCTATCTGATTAGGCAGTTTTCTACTTCAGTAAGCATGTAATATGGAGGTAGCTGAATTTCCACACCAAGCAGTGGAAAAACAATATTTATAGTTTGGAAATAAAACAATCTGGAGGAATCAGAACTGTTGGATCATAAAGAACTTCATAGGGAGTAAAGTCCTGATGAAACGTACCATAGGGTTAAAGAGGCAAAGGCTTGGTTTTAAAAGAGACTGTGTTTACACAGTAAATAATGGTTTAAAGGACAGGGTTTATAACAAATTGTCTGGAAGGCTGATTCTTGTCACTTAGGATTGCATTATACCTCCAACAGGAGAACAAGAGCTGGGCAAGATAGCATTTTATGGAATCTGTTTTCCATACATTTTAAATAACACTTTTTGTTTCTTGTGGGGGAAAATAAATACAAGAAAATGGTAATTGTGTTCCCTTGAAGAGAGGTGGAGTCCAAGAGACTTGTTCTTAACACCAGTTTAATTGACAGAAACAGAACTGGGAACATTCATAAGCATAGCCACATAAAATTTCATCCTTCTGTAACACCATTTCATATTTATTAGTATCGGCAGCCAAAGAGAAAAGGAGCCATATTATTATAAATTCTAGTAACCCTATGTTAAAAAAAACTAAGAAAACAAGGTAAGTAGTCCTGGTCCAAAAAAATCTAGTCCAAGCAATCCTCTAATATAGGCTCCATACTTTTGAATCATTCTACAACTCATTATATTGTGACTGCCATTATGATCATATTTCCAACTTCAGGTGTTACTTTCATGTTCATTAGTCAACAAATGTTAATGAATTGTTTACCATGTGCTCAGCACAATTTAAGTATCAGAAATGCTAGTGAACAAAACATAAAAATATTCATTTCAGTTTTCAAATAAATGCCAAATCTCTTTCCTGTCACCCATTATAAACTTTGGACAGTTAAAATATTTGCAGATATTAATATTTCAAAATCAAATATTATAAAATAAGCTCTCAATCAGTAGATCAGAATCTACAAATATCCACATGTATTAAGTCTATTTCCCCTGCCATTTTTCCTGGTACAAATTTCCTTCTATTTTTATAAGCCATCTTAATATCTCTCATCCTTAGACCTACAGAAAATTTTTTTAATCAGTACATTATCTCTGATTCAAGTTTGCTGAATTTTCTTCTTGCCTTTCCCTCTGCCTCTCTGACACACACACACACACACACACACACTGCAGAAAAAGTAGCTAACACAATCAATACATTCATTAATTAAAAAGATGTTTACTTATGTTTATTTAAGTCCTAGACATTGGGAAAATGTAAGTGAATAAACTGTAGGATTTCTCCTCTAGAAGTTACTGCCAGCTTCCATATTCTTGGTACTCAAACTTTGTGAGATCGATGTACATTACAGTTTGATCTCTTGATATGCTTTTTCAACATGCAGATTCTCAAAACTAAAATTCGAACCCTTTCACAACTGATATTTTAAAATGGAAGTCTATGAATTTTTAGACTGTCCATGGATGAGCTTGGAAGTTCAGTAAAACTCTTGAAATATTGTTATTATTCTCATTGGGAATGAGTTACTGCAGCCCAATGGATTCTCAAATCAGGGTGTGATCCTGATCAAAATGTTAGTGGCAAAACATGCCAGTTCGGGTGAGAATGTGTGTGTGTCTGTATATATGCACACAATGCCATATATGACATTTGGATAAACATTAGAAATTCATACACAAATAAACCAGGTTGGGTGAAATCAAATTTCCTGCTCCTTTTCTTTAATTCATTCTAATCTATTGAGTCTCTGATTCTTTTAAAGTATTTTTCAAAACCATATATTTTAGAATATAATTTGGTTCTCCCTATCAAATTCTTTAAATTCCAAAAGCTATATGATAATAACTCTCAAAACCTTATACCTCGCTGGCCATGGTGGCACATGCCTGTAACCCCAGTACTTAGGAGGCTAGGACAGGAGGATTGCAGGTAGAAGGCCAGCCTCAGCAACTTAGTGAGGCTCTCAGTGGCTTAGCAAGTCCCTGTTTCAAAATAAAAAATATAATAGAGCTAGGGGCATACCTTGGAGGTAGAATGCCCCTGGGTTCAATCCCTAGTACCCCAAAAAGAAAATAAAACCCTTATACACTATTAGGGAAGATATGGCATAAATATAATTCAGACATAAATATAAGTACAAATACATAAACACGTGTGTAATATAATATGGTTATTCATATTTAACACTAATAATAATTATGAATAATAGATATGAATTATTTAAACACTGCTATTGTATTTATCAAAATGTGTATGTATGTGTGTGTGTGTATATATATATATATATATATATATATATATGAAGATACGCCTACACACACACACACTCACATAATAAAGGGACATTTTTGCTATCAAGAAAGTCCAAGAATACTGAGAGAGAGTTCAACAAATATGATAGAGTGGTAGAAGAATTAAATAAACTTCACTATTAGTGACTGGATGTTTCCCATAATACAGGAATTCATTTATTTACATTTATTTATCTCATTTGTGTTCCCTGATACAGCTCAAGCTTAATTACCAATGTGAAAACAGAAATAAACACAGAGGCAGTATTAAAAAAAAGTGTACATAAATATAGGAAGTTGGATAAAAAAAAGCATTCCAGAGGAAGTGGTAACTGAGTGGCATCATGAAGCATGTGGAAAAAGGGCATCTCAGAGAGGGATGTGCAAATACACAGAATGCCCGAGTGTGCTTTCTGTTTAGGGAGCAAAGGGCAAATGTGGTTCGGCTGGACACCTGACCCAGGGGATGGGATAGGACAAGTAAGTAAGGTCAGAGTTTAAAGAATCCTACTCATGAATTTCAAGTTACTGATATTATCTTGGCAGCAATAGTCATTTAAGAATTCAAACTATTCTCAGGATGTGAGTACCCCATATTATTTGGGTTCCAAAATAATCATCATAGTTATCTCAATATATATAGGACAGGAGGGAGTCTTTAGGATTAGAAAAAATAGAATTATGTTCTAACCATCTATGTAGTCAATGAAGGAGCATAAAGTAAGTGGGGCAATAAAAATGGAAAGGATAAGAGGGACTAAAGGACTATTGAGGAGGGAAACTTAACAAGTGTATGAAGAATGTCTTCAGAGAATGCAAGGATGTGCTCTCATCCATCAAGCCAGAAAAATGGGCATGCATTAGGGTTGTTCGGCAAATTGGGACATAGGGACATTCTAGCTCTAAGAGACAAAAATCAGTGACATAAGGATCAGAGCAGGAAAGGAGAAATCATTGTTTATCAGGCTTTAGATAACATATCTACTACTAACTGGCTGCAACAACATTAGGTACCTTACCTCACCTCTATATCCTTTAGATTCCTCACTTGAATGGGTAAAAAGGGTTGTACGACAATTAAATAATACAGGACTTCCCTTCTCAAGCACCCAAAACTGTGGATACCCAAGGCCCTTATGTAAAATGGTGTCATATTCTACATAACTTATGCACATCCTCCAGTATACTTTAAATCATTTATAGGTTACTTGCAGTACCTAGATACAATGTAAATGATACATAAATAGTTGTTGCGCTGTATTATTATTTAGGAAATTATGACAAAAATAAGTCTGCAAAACTTCAGTTTGAATATAATATTTTTCCAAGTATTTTCTATACTTGGTTGATTGAATCGTGAATGCAGAATCTATGGATACAGAGGGTCAACTGTACATGTAAAATACTTAGCACAGAGACTGGTACATAGTCTGAGCTGCTCTAGGAGGGGTTTGCCTTAACAGAGGAAACACTCTATGGAGAAGGTGAAATTTGAAATGGGCCTTGAAAAATGTATAGAATACTAACATGTGGAAAATATAAAAAGGAGAGAAGCTACAATGAGTAGATATTGGATGCAGTTGGGCAATGGGAAAAGAAAATGGAGAACTTTCAAACAATAGTTCATATTTCAGTCTAACAATCAGAATAGTGCTTGATACATAGAACATTAAAGAAAATGGTATTAGTGTTATACATTGTATACACTATCTTTTTGTGATATACAAAAAAAGATATACATTATCTTTTTGTGAACTCGATACCTATTTTACTATGTGTGACATATTCTTTCTAGCCATTATCATCATTATTCATGTGAATTTTTAGCATAATTTTAATGCAATCTCTATTTTAATATGAGTTATATCAATAAATGCTGTTTGGCTGAATTTCACACAGTGAAAAGGAACAGGACACGGATCAGGAAATGTAGTTGAAGATAATGCATGGGGAATGTGAAATGCAAGAAATTGGGATTTTATTAAATAAGCAACTGGACACTACCAAAGGATTTGCAGCAAGACTGGTTCCTAAGAATAGGTTAGGATATGTTTCCCCCTCTGGGGATTGAAACCAGGGGTGTTCTACCTCTGAGCTACACCCCAACACCCCCAGCCCTTTTCATTTTCTGTTTTGAAACAGGATCTCATTAAGTTGCTGAGAGCCTCGCTAAGTTGCTGAGGCTGGCCTTGAACCTACAATCTTCCTGTCTCAGCCTCCCAAGTACTGGGATTACAGGCTTGCACCACCATGCCGAGCTAGGTTAGGTTTTAAGAGGGGTTGGTAGATGTGGGCAAAGGCCTCATAGTTGTTTGGTATAGGCAGGATTTTAACTGAGCTCTGTTTCAACCAATGGGCTCAATCTTTTCACTGTACCATATTGGTTCCTTATAAGTTCTGTTGCCACCTACCATGGTATACCAAGACATAACTAGATAAACATATTAAAGAGGATCTCTGCAAGATGAGTAAAAAACTCATATCTGAAGCCAGCGGTTGTCACCTTATATAAATCACAGAATATCAATATTCTTAGCTTTTAATGGGATGGTATTTGCTCACAAAGTTTGGTGAATATAACAATTTTAGTTTTCTGAAGTTTATCTATGAAGTTTCAGGACCAGGTTTCTGCAGTGTGCTCTAATACATATTAAATACCCCACAAATATTTTTGAAGTAACTTGAATTTTTATTCATTCTTTATCACCATAAAATTAGACTTAGTTTAATTTACCCTTAGTGTTTCAAATTATTTTGTGGGAATTAAATGAAAAAAATTTACTTGGCACATATTGAATGCTAAATACATGAGGGTATTTTATTATAATTTTAAGATCAGAAATGTCCTATCTAGAGGGAAGCTTTGTAGTGTAATGGTGAGAGCCAGGCATCTGGAGTCTGACCACTTTTCCTGTAGGAAAACCGCAGCATGACACTTACTTAATGGTGTGACTCAGCAAATTGCTCAGTATAATTAATTGAAATTAATATTAGTACCTATTCCAAAGACCTATTATGAATTCAAAGTGAGGTAGCATTTGTTAAAATGCTTAAGATAAGTTGGGTATGGTGGCACACGCTTGTAATCCCAGTACTTGGGAGGCTGAGACTGTAGGATCCAGGTTCGCGGCCAGCCTCAGCTACTTAGTGAGGCCCTCCACAATTTAGTGAGACCCTGTTTCAAAATAAAGAATAAAAAATAGGGTGGGGGTGTAGAATTCCCGGAGGTAGAATGACCCTGGGTTCAATCCCCAGGAAAAAAAAAATGCTTAAGATATTTCCTGAAAAACAGAGACTGCTGGACAATTATACCACATACACAATAAAATAAGTAGACAAATACAAATGGCACCTCATCAAATTTTTCTTGGGGCATGTCAGATCAATGTCAACACTAAGTAACTGACAATTTTTGGAATGAGATGACTGTAACTGTTTTCTACAACTTCATACATGGTTTTTGTTGGTGGCGGGTATATCCTTCGACATTAGCTAATTTATTTTTTCATCTAGGCTAGTGTATCTCATGGTCCCAACCTTTAATCCTTCTTGTCCTTGTTATTATATGCAAGACTAGGAATACAATAGACACTAAAATATCTAATATAATAATTGAAATATTATATGAGGATATATTTAATTTGTCAAATTTCAGAATTTATGCATAGATCACTTTCTAAATTAGAAAAATAACAACGAAACCTAAACACTCCACTTCATCATCAGAATCCCAAACTTTTCATACTTAATTAAGACTAAATTGTATATTTAAATATGTACTTTTCTCAAGTTAATTTGTACATTAATCAATTACTTAAAATCTCAGGTCCTCCTGCATTTATTCATATTAATAATTTCATACTAAAATATAGATTGCCTTAAGATTATGTCGTAAATATATGTGAATAATCATAGCTAGAAATGGTTAATGTTACGTACAATAAAATAGGTATCTAGTTTTGCAAAAAACCCCAGCAAATAATACTGAAAACATTTTTGTACTATCTATGTGTCAAGTACTACTCTAATTGTTAGACTCAAACATAAACTACCTTTATGAATCCTCATTACAATGCTATTTATTGTGATTCCTTATTTTACATATGTGGAAACTGAGGCACAGGAAGATAAAGAAAACCAGGTTCATAGTCTTAGTAGCAAATAAAGGCAGGACTTGAACTCAGGCAACTAAATCCTAGAGGCCACAAAGGAAAAGATACTGTTTACATTATGAAAATGGTATCATGTATTCATAATTTATCTTGTTTTCAAAAAAATGCTTGAGATGATTGTGTGCTTCCTATATATGTATGTGTAATATATATATAAACATATATATGTTTTTACAACCATAGCATGTAAAATGGTAAAATATTCAAGAACTTCTTCCCAGATAACATCTTTCTTTTCATAAAATAAATAATTTAATGAAAAAGTTTTTCTGGCCTGACATGGTGGTGCATGCCTGTAATCGCAGTACTTGGGAGGCAGAGACAGGAAGATTGCAGGTTCACGGCCAGTGTACAGTAACTTAGCAAGACCCTATTTCAAAATTAAAAGTTCTGGGAGTAGCTCAGAGGTAGAGCACCCCTAGGTTCAAACCCAAGTCCCACAAAAAAAAAATATATATATATATATTTGCTGACTAGCTTAATAAATGCAACATATGTCCCATCTACACAAAGGACAAAATAACAGCTATAGAAATTTGAGATAAACATGTTTTTCTGTAATTATTACTTAAGAATCATGTCACATGTATCATATATGATATGATATATTCCTGGGAATATACATATATATATCATATGTATATATCATATATACATATATATACATATATATCATATATATGATATATTCCCAGAGAAAATATCTGGTGGGATGAGTTGCTGATGAGAAGAGTTTGTTTTTCTCGTAGCTTGTCAGCTAGATCACTGGATGGGAGTGTTAGTAATTTGTAGGTATAGTTTGCATAGTAATAGTCTATTTGAAAGCTTGCCTACAGGCATATTCTGATTGCAAGAGGGAGAGTAAAACTCAGAAAAAAAAAGTGCCAGTTTGTCTAGATAGAAGCCAGGGGTCAAAGTTTGGGACTGTGAAAGTGACTGGAAATCAAAAGGGAAAATCCCAGAAAGAAAATAACCACAGAAAGGGAGCCACAATATGTACACATGAATTCCCTTCAAATCTTGGCAAATGCTGAAGAACTTGATGAAAAGCTTGGAAGCCGGAAAACTAGGAAACTTCTGAGCTGGGGTTTCAACTGCTGCCTCGCGCTGGCAAGAGAGAATTCAGTTTTCAAATCCTACAAAGTGGTAGAGGCTTTGTAAACACAACAGGCATATAGTTATTTTTTTTAAAAAAAAGGGCAGGCTTTGCCCTAAGATTCAAAATCATAATGATAAGGAATGGGCCTTAGGACTAAAGGAATGGGCCAATGCCAAAAGACACATCTTCTGACAAAGTAACTCAATGTTTCCAAAAAATAGGATAGTTAGCCAATTATTTCACTGCCTCCAGAATAAAAATAAAGAATGGTCAAAAGAATGTAACAGAATCTACAGTCTCTACAATAAATGTGGGAAATGAAGAGATCACACCAGACTGGTCCCATTTTGTTAGCTGTGGCTGATTCCATTTTGTAAGCTTACAATTTTGTAAGCTCCCACTCACTGGAAGTTCTGAAACTTCTGATTCCGCTTCCCAGAGGCAGGGCGAACAGTCCCATGGCCAGAGTAGAAAAAAGGAAACGCCTGGTCACTAAGGAGGGTCATCAGCATATCCTGTATGGTCAGCTCAGTGACCCAAGCAAATCAGTGTTCCCCCTGCGCTGCATACCTTAGGATACCCAATCAATTCGTAGGGCGCTTATTTTGCGCGGGCTTGTGTTAAGTAGAATCTATATAAACTCAGGCACGTCTTTGTTCGGGGCGCAGACTCCATTTTGGCTATAGGGGTCTGGGTGCCCGGCCGGCCGTATCAATTTTCTTTTTTTTTTTTGTTATTAAAGATATTCAATAAACTTTTTTCTTGTAATCCTTCACTCGGGCGAGCGGTCTCCAATTATTCCCAATCTGCGGACCTAACAGGAAACTGTTCTAAGTCTAAAAAATATTGGCTTTATATATTAGATTTATATATATTAGATTTATAGCTCTTTGCTTGCTTTGACAGAAGACTGCCTCTCTTGAGCCCCTTCACTAGCTAAGCTATGTCGTCTAGTTTTACTACACTTGTTGCTTGCTTTGCTAAAGGAGGTTGCTGGAGACAGCAGCCTCTGCCCCTCTTGCAAAAACTGCCAGATAACAACTTATCTCCTAAAGCATTCCTAACCCAATGCTCTACTCCTTAGCCAGAGACAGTTAATGATTTGATGACCCAGCCTGAATTCTGTAAACTTGTGATAAAAGGAAGAGCTGAGCTTTGTTCGGGGAGTTTGGCTGTCTTGCCTTTCTCCCCTCTCACCTCTTCGAGACCAGGAATAAAGTCTCAAGAGCATTTATTTCATCGTGTCATCCCTTACCCTGCTGGTACAGAGCCTGGCAAAATGTGTCACAAAGATTAGCAAGTAATGAAAATATATTACTAGATACATAGACATACAAAGAAAAAGACAAATGTGATCCATATCAAGGGGAAAAAAAAACAGCTGAGTAAAGTAGTTCTGATCCTAACCCAATGTTGGCATCAGTAGACAAGAATTGTAATTATCATGATTAATAATCTTGTATTTGATTATTATAAATGGATGATAATTAACAAAAATAGTTAATTAATTACAATAATTAATATAACTAAATGGGTTTAATTATTATAATTAAACTTAAAGGAAAAGTCAGTCATGATGAGTAACAAAGAAAGAATCTCAGCAGAAAGGTAAAAACCATTTATACATAAACAAACTGAAATTCTAACTTAAAAGTATCTACTGTGAGAAATCCCATAAATGGGCTTAATAAACTAGAGAGCAGGTGAAAGTGTAAATTAGCTTATGACAAGAGCTATCTAATCTGAATAAGAAAGAATATAAGATGTTAAAAATTATAAAAACACTATCAATCTCTGAGGTGATATTGAGCAGTCTAATAATATTAATGTCTGAAAAGGAGAACAGAAAGAGAAAAGGACAAAAACAATATTTAAGGTAATAGTAGCTAGGTTTTTATTCACAAATTTTACTTAAAAATACATAACTATGTTCGCTAATCAAGTTTTATATATGGGAAAACACACATAAAATATCATAGTCAAATGGACACAAGTCAAAAATAAAGAAAAAAGGTCATAATATCTATGAGGGAAAAGATATATTACATACAGAATCACAGTAATAAGAATATCAATTAATTACCTGAAACAAAAAGATTTAAAGACAATGGAATAACTTTAAAATGCTGAAAGAAATCAACAAATTATCAATTAAGAATTCTGTAGCCAGGAAAACATCCAAAAATGAAGAGAAAAGTAAAGACATCTTAAGAAAAGTAAAATCTGATGAAATGTGTTGGTACAAGCCTCCATTAGAAAAATGGTATAATCTGTGAGAAAGGAGATAAAACTAGATGAAAACTTAGATAAAAGGGAAGAATAAGGAGTAGTAACAGTTAAATATTTGGGAAAATATATAGAAGAGTAATCATTTTGTTTTCTTGATTTCTTTAAAGGAAAATCGATTGACTAAATTTAGAATAATAAACTTAATGCTTTGGGATTTATATCATATGAAAAATTAATGTCTGAGCTGGACATATTGGCGCATGCTTATAATCCCAGTACTTGGGAGGCTAAGACAGAAGGCTGGTTTGAAGCCAGCCTTCATAAGGCTCTCAGCAACTTAGTGAGAACCTGTTTCCAAATAAAAAATTAAAAGGGCTAGGGGTGTAGCTCAGAGGTAGAATGCCCCTGGGTACAATCCACAGCACCACACACAAAAAGAGAAATTAATGCATGAAGAAACACTAGCCAAAAGGCTGAGAGGACATAAGTGGACTTATTCTGATTTAAGATCCTTATATTTATGATAAGCAGTATTTATATCAATGCAGGATAGAATTCTGTTTCACCACTATTAAAATCACTAAAATACACAAGTGCACACACATACACACACACACACATACACAAAAACAAATCAGTAGAGGATGCCTGCAGCTTTCTCTAACCACTTTTATTTTGTATGATAGCTCCTTGCCAGAGAAATAAGTCAGGAAAAATGAAATCAATGACATAAATACATGAAATAAACAAAATAGAAACATCTATTTTGTTCAAGGTGAACAAAATTGTGCATGGAAAAATCCTAATGAATTTTAAACAAATTATTTTACAGACTGTATAAACAATCTTGGCTATAAAGCTATGTCATTAATAACATGAGGGATTGGTATAAGAAGAGACAAATATATTAATGAAAGAGGATAGAAGTGTAAAATTAGATCCAACCATATATGATCACTTTCTTTTCAACAAAGGTGCCAAGGTCATTCGGTGGATGATACCCTCTCCACAATAAATGGTGCTGCAGTAGCACAATTCACAGTGGCCAAATTATGGAACCAACCTAGGTGTCCATCAACAGATGAATGGATTACAAAATTATGGGAAACACACACAATGGAATTCTATTCAGCAATAAAGAAGAACAAAATAACATCATTTACAAGAAAATGGAAGGATCTGGAGAATATTATGTTAAGTGAGATTAGCCAATCACAAAACAAGAAGGGAGGCAGGCAGGCTTGGTGGCCCATGCTTGTAATCCCAGTACTTTGGGAGGCAGAGACCAGAGGATCCAGGTTTGTGGCCAGCCTCAGCTCTCTCTCTCTCCCCCTCCCTCCCTCTCTCTCTCTCTCTCTCTCTCTCTCTCTCTCACTACTTAGTGAGGCCCTCTGCAACTTCGTGAGACCAGGTTTCAAAACAAAGTATGAAAAATAGGGCCGGGGGTGTAGCGCGGAGGTAGAACGCCCCTGGGTTCAATCCCTGGTACCGCAAAAACAAAACAAAACAAGAAGGGACATATGAGCCGGGCGTGGTGGCGCACGCTTGTAATCCCAGTACTATGGGAGGCGGAGACCGGAGGATCCGGGTTCGCGGCCAGCCTCAGTGCTCGCTCTCTCTCTCTCTCTCTCTCTCCCTGTCTCTCTCTCTCTCTCTCTCTCTCTCTTTCTCTCTCTCTCTCTCC
>PVJS01041369.1:0-17999 GCA_004027185.1 Glis glis
GCCTCACTAAGTAGCTGAGGTTGGCCGTGAACCTGTGGTCCTCCTGTCTCAACCTCCCAAGTACTGGGATTACAGGTATGTGCCACCATGCCCAGTTTTCTACTCACTTTTTTTTTTTGGTACCGGGGATTGAACCCAGGCGCGTTCTACCTCTGCGCTACACCCCCGGCCCTATTTTTTTATACTTTATTTTGAAACCGGGTCTCATGAAGTTGCAGAGGGCCTCACTAGGTTGAGAGAGAGAGAGAGAGAGAGAGAGAAAGAGACAGGGAGAGAGAGAGAGAGAGAGAGAGAGAGAGAGAGAGAGCTGAGGCTGGCTGCGAACCCGGATCCTCCGGTCTTCGCCTCCCAAAGTACTGGGATTAAGAGCGTGCGCCACCACGCCCGGCTTCTACTCACTTTTATAAATTTTTTCTGTGGCTTTCCTGACATTACTCAGAAATGTTTTTCACCATCCTTTAATAAATCAGTCCCTGGTATTCCTCAACCCAGAGCTCACTAAGGAGTTGCCCTTGTGGAAAGCAGCTGGATTTCAAATTTCAGCACTTGTAATTCAGAGCATTTGTTCTTCATTTTGAGATTACACTTTTCCTCCTCCTTTCTTTTTATTTATTTATGCACATTATTTTATTTTTAGAAATGTATTGGTGCAATGTAGAATTATACAGCATAGTGAGATTCAAAGTGATATATTCGTATATGCACACAGAATTTCCTGGTGTGGTTCCCTCCACACCCTAGCCCGCTGCCCTCTTCTTCCTTCCCCATACATGCTCGTAAGATTGGTGGGTAGTGATACCTTCATATATGGGCATAACCTTATTTTGTTGTGTCCTTTCTCAAGCCTCCTTCTCCACATCTCCTCCTCCATCCCCTGATTCCCTTTCACTATTCTACTAGTCTTTCTTCCCATTTTCACAAAGTCCCTTTACTTTCCTATTTTTTCTCTAGCTTCCAAATATGAGAGAACATATGGCCCTTGAGTTTCTGAGACTGGCTGATCTCACAGAGCATAATATTCTCTAATTCCGTCCATTTTCCTGCAATTGACATGATTTTGTTCTTTATGGCTGAGTCAAACTCCATTCTGTGTATATATCACATTTTCTTTTTCCATTCATCTCTTGATGGATACCTAGGTTGGTTCCATAATTTGGCTACCATGAATTGTGTTGTTAGTATACATTTTATTTTTAATTGACTTATAATAATTTTATATGTTTATGGAGTACAATGTGATGCGTTCATACATGTATACACTATATAATGACCAAGTCAGGATAGTTACATATCCATTGCCTCAAACATTTATTGTTTTTTTGTGGTGAAACTTTCAAATCCTCTCTTCTAGTTATTTTGAAATATACATTATTATTGACTATAGTCATCCTACTGTGCAATAGAACATCAGAACTTATTCCTTCTATTAACTGTAACATTCTACCCGTTGACCAACCAATCTCTATCCCACCCCTCTTTCTTTAAGTTACATTATTTTCTATATCTTTGATTTTGTTTTGGGCCTCAGATCTTGCCATTTTGGTGAGTGATTGCCCATGCCTTTGAGGTGACTCCATAGTGCACCTAAATTTTAGGCCTATGAATGGTCTGTTTTAAGTCAGACCATCTTCAAAATAATTTCCAAATTTAATGGACTTCATCAGTAGTCAGTAGTGATGCTATAATGTATGAGAAGGTTGAAATTATTTATTATAGATAAGAGCAAGGTATAAAAAAAGTCAAATAGCTAGGCATGGTGGTACATACCTAAAATCCCAGTACTTGGGAGGCTGAGACAGGAGGATAGCAGGTTCACAGCCAGCTTCGGCAACTTAGCCAGGCTCTCAGCAACTTAGCAAGTTGCTAATAAAAATAAATAAATAAAATGGGGCTGGGGGTGTAGCTCAGAGGTAAAATGCCCCTGGGTTCAATCCCCAGCCACCTCCTCCCCCCAAAAAATCTTCAAAGATAAGTACATATACTTTGGCATATAAACAAAGATGGTGGTGCTACTGAAATGGAATTGTTAGTCTTGTGGGTACCTAATAATTGCTAGGAAGCTCAAAGTACTTATTACCCATGTATGAACATGTAAAAGGTGATTCGGAGGTGTAAGGGCACTTAAACAGTTAAAGCAAAATTGCTAGCAAGTCTGACTCAGGCCTTTGCTAAAATAACAGAATGTCCTTGGTAAAAACCCCCTGACTCAAACATCTGTTGGGAAAACAAAATGTCCTTACTTGGGACCCTCCTGACTGAGGTCATGATGGCCTTCTATAGATTAATGGTTATTGTGGTTACTATTACTGTAACAGTCTGGAAAGTTAGGGGAAACGTCTTCCAATATAGAATGTACAAGGACAGAGAATGTCTAACCAGTCTGTGATGATCAACTGTATCTATAACCAACCATTGTAAAAGTCAGAGAAACCCCACGTGGGACTGTCCAATTAGCAAAGGGAAACTGAGGCTCTTTGTTTAAGAATTATAAAAACTGAAGGAAAAACGTGCCCGAGGTCCCCGTACTGAACTGCTGTGTCAGTTTATGTCGGACACCCAAGCCTAAGCTTGAATAAAGGCTCTTCTGTGGTTGCATACGGCTTGGTCTCGTGGTGGTATCTCCGGGACAGAGGGTCTTAGCATAACAGGAGGCATCGCTGTAGTAATCAAGAAGGGGCAGATTGTACGGAACGCGAGTGTATGATGAAGCTGCTCCCCAACCCCAGCCCCATCTACGCAGCATCATAGCCACCCAGAAATATACCAGTCTTCTGACTGGCAGCAAGTGAGAGAAGGGCAATCAATGCAGAGAAAACAGAAAATTCCATCGGTCCCTGGTTATGCCTGAATAAACTTGAAACACTGATATATCTTAAATTATCTTTCTCTGCCCTTGGATTACTCATTCATGACTAGGAGGGCAGGAATAGGAAGTAGGAATAGGAATGCAAGGTCATTGGAGAATCAAACAGCTCTATCCTGAGAATTTAAAACTTGGATAAGCCGGGCGTGGTGGTGTACGCTTGTAATCCCGGTACTTGGGAGGCTGAGACCGGAGGATCTGGGTTCGCGGCCAGCCTCAGCTACTTAGTGAGGCCCTCCGCAACTTAGTGAGACCTGGTTTCAAAATAAAGGATAAAAAATAGGGCCGGGGGTGTAGCTCGGAGGTAGAACGCCCCTGGGTTCAACCCCCAGTACCGCAAAAAAAAAAAAAAAAACTTGGATAAAGGAGGTGCACAGACGGAAATTATTGGGGATGAGTAATTTTAATGGCATCAGAGAGAATGTTCCAGATTCCTTTCTCTCATGACCCAGAGATACCCTAATTCCTTCGCTCCTGAGACCTGGTACTTCAGATCTTTTGATTTTCTAAGATGCCCCAGTAGCTTTTTGAGAAATGCTTCCTCCCTTTATAACATGGAGTGTGGCTGGAATCCAAACAAACAGAAATCCTGTTTGATTTCTAGGAATTATTTTTCAGGCTAAGGTGGGCCAAACATCAGCGAGACTCCCCTTCTTTATTCCTGAATGGGAAAATTGTAACCTGTGACACACAGTGGTGAACTAGTTTATGGTTGTTCTATATTCCCATTGAGAAAGAAAATGATGTTTAGACTGTTACCAACCCATGTTTGTTAATTAACCACATGAAAAGAGTCCAGGACAAGTCATGGGGGGCAAGGAAAAAGATTTATTCAGCAAGCCAGTAAGACCGAGAAGATGGTAGATTAAGATTAACACAGATTTTAAACTCCTTTTTTTTTTGCGGTACCGGGGATTGAACCCAGGGGCGTTCTACCTCCGAGCTACACCCCCGGCCCTATTTTTTTTATACTTTATTTTGAAACAGGGTCTCACGAAGTTGCGGAGGGCCTCACTAAGTAGCTGAGGCTGGCCGTGAACCCAGATCCTCCTGTGTCAGACTCCCAAGTACTGGGATTACAAGTGTGTGACACCACGCCCAGCTCTTTAAACTCCTTTTATCTTTAGGGGGAAATGATTGGTGAAACTTGGTAGTAATCTGTTGATTTGCATCAGCCTGATGGGGAGGCAAGAGATTAGGGAAGTTTCAGGTAAGTCAACCTTGTGCTGCAAGTTTAAATGATTTATAAGGGCTACTTATCTACTTTCTCTTGGTTAGGAGAAAACCCTGGTACGAATGATTTCTACTTTCTGAGCTGAGCTTCTGGGAGGCAGTGTTCTTGACTGCAAGGTTTCTTGTAAGGTTACTACTGCATACCCAGCTTGGTGCTTACCTTGGTCCGTAATACTGCTTTCTTCTATAAATAATCCTAATTTGGGGCTGGGCAAAGGCTGGTTGGAATGCACTAGATCAATAATCTGCAGGCAATTATGTTTGGGGGTGGGGTGGATTGAAGGCTTCATTTGGGAGCAAGGTGGCTAGATTAGATGTGGAGGTAACCTGTAAACTCATGGTGGCATTGGCCAATGGATGGCTTGTTATTTTCCTATTCTTTCCGAGGTGAGCCAATAGCCTGCATTCTATTCTAATAGGGAGAGGACATGGTGTGCCACATATACATGCAAAGGTGGTCCTATGGTGAACTTTTCTTCTACCTGTAGAATGTCACAAGTGCCTGAAACCTCTCACAAGCAGAGAAGCCTTCCCTTAGCATGTGATCCAATTGTTTGGAAAAGTACGCCACTGGACCTGGAACATTTCCTAAAGGTTGAGTTAAACTACACATTTTTTTAGTTTCTGCTTAAATAGGAAACAAAAGTGACTTCAAATAGGTGAGGAGAGAGACCAGTAGAACAGTGGAAGGGGATTGGGGTGAGGAGGTGGAGAGGGGAAAAAGAGGCTTGAGGAAGGAAACAATCCACATAATGTTAGGTGCATATATGAAGGCATCGCTACCAATCCCACAAACACGTATGGGGGAGGGGAGAGCAGGGCGACTGGACGTAGAGGGTAATACACCGAGCAATGTGCTCGTGTATGAACGTATCTCTTTGAATCTCACTATGATGGATGACCATATTGCAACAGTAACAGTATAAAAATACCATAAGCATCAGAAAAAAACCCAAGTCTTCTTTAATTTTTCTTACCAACACTTTGCAGTCTTACTTTTTGTGTTAAATTTTATTTGGCATTTTATGGTAAATTTCCTTAGTATTTTATGCTATTGTAAATGGGATTGTTTTCTTAATTTCTTTCAGACGGTTTATAGCTAATATATGGAAATATCATTGACTTTTGTACATTAATCTTGTATCCTGCAACTTTACTGAACATATTTATTATTTATTATTTATTATTTTTTTGCGGTACCGGGGATTGAACTCAGGGGCATTCTACCTCAGGGCTACACCCCCAGCCCTATTTTTTATTCTTTATTTTGAAACAGGGTCTTGCTAAGTTGCGGAGGGCCTCACTAAGTAGCTGAGGCTGGCCACGCACCTGGACCCTCCAGTCTCAGCCTCCCAAGTACCGGGTTTACAAGCGTGCAACACCATGACTGGCTCCATGTTTATTATTTCTAATAATTTTGTAAGTGCGTGCTTGTAGATTCCGTAGGCTTTTCTATACACATTGATTGGAAATGATGAGAGTGGGCTTCCTTGCCTTGATCTACTCACCACTAAATATGCGGCAGGGTTTTCATTGATTCCCCTTTTTTCAGATTAAGAAAGCTCTTTTTGATCGATAACTTTATTTATTATTTATTTATTTTTTATTACTGGGGATTGAACCCAGTGGCATTCTACCTCTGAGCTATACTACCAGCCTTATTTTATTTTGAAACAGAGTCTCCATAATTTGCTGGGGCTAGCCTTAAACCTGCGATCCTCTTGTCTCATCCTCCTAAGTACTGGGATTACAGGTGTGCACCACCACACCTGTGGGAAGGGATATAATGCAGAGTCAGTAGGATGTGATGCGGAAAAAGACAATCGACCACCCCAAATGAAATATGCACGAGGAAGGAAGTGTCCAGAAGGAACAGAAGACTTGCCACGCGAAAACTCCACGCTGTTTTCAACTCCAGAAAGACTCCCGTTTCAGACACTTTTCTCTGGAGCTTAAACCCCTCCCCTTTTCTTTTTTTTTTTATCATGGTCTTCTTTACATGGTGCCGCCACTTCTTTAAATAAATCCCTTCTGTTCCCCTATTCATGGTTTTTTTTTTTTTGGTGAGAATTCTTCCATTCAGAGGAGTAAGGATTGAGGTACTGTCGCATAATATTTATACTGAGGAGAAATTGTCACACATAGACCAATGGAATAGAATAGAGAACACAGGGACAAACCCACACAGCCACCGACATTTGATTCTTCATTTCATATTAATTAAAATTTTAAAATATTTGTATTGGTGCATTGTAATTATACATGATAGTGGAATTCATAGTGACATATTCATATTTGCACATAGCATCATTTGGTCTGTTTCTTTCCCCATGTCTCTGCTTTCCCTCCCCATGTGTGATAGTGAGATTCATAGTGGCACATTCATAAAGGTGCCAAAAACATACATTGGAGAAAAGACAGCCTCTTTAACAAATGGTACTGAGAAAACTGGACTCCCAGCTGTAGAAGACTGAACCTAGATCCCAGTCTCTCACCATGTATAAAAATCAACTTTAAAGGGATCAAAGACCTGTATGTAAGACCCCAAACCTTGAAACTGATAGAAGAAAGCATGGGAGAAACACTTCAAGACATAACCACAGGCAACAACTTCCTCTAAAAGCTAAGGCAAGAATGGCAAGAATTGACAACTGGGACTGCAGCAAGTAAAAAAGCTTCTTCACAGCAAAGGAAATAATCAATAGAGTGGAGAGCCTATAGAATGGGAGAGAATCTTTGTCAGCTCCTCCTTCAACAGAAGATTAATATCCAGAATATATAAGGAACTCAGAATACTTAAAACCAAGGAGTTAAAGAAAAAAAACCAAGCAACCCAATCAATAAACAGGCAAATTAATTGAAAATACACTTTTCAAAAGAAGTGCAAATGGCCAATAAATACATGAAAAAATGCTCAACTTCTTTAACCATCAGGGAGATACAAATCAAAACTACAAAACTACATTGAAATTCCATCTCACCTGTCAGAATGGCTATCGAGAAAACCAAAACAATAAATGAGGGTGCTGGGAAAATGAAACCCTTGTATACTGTTGGTGGGAGTGTTAATTAGTACAACCACTATGGAAAATATCATAGAGATCCCTCAAAAAACAAAAATAAAGCCACCACATGATCTAGTTATACCACACCTGGGTAGATACTCGAAGGAATGAAACTCAGTATAGTATAGAGATACCTGTATACCCACGTTTATCATGGCCCAATTCACAATAGCTACATCATAGAATCAGCCTAGATGCCCATCAGGTGATGAATGGATATAGAAAATGGAGTTTTATTCATCCATAAATAAGACCAAAATAATGTAATTGGCAGGAAATGGATGGGATTGGAGACAATCATGTTAAGCCAAATAAGCCAGACTCAGAAAGACAAGTATTGCATACTGACCCTCATAAGTGTATTCTTGGCAGCAGGGAAGATGACATGAGAGTAACAGGGAGAATGTTAGAGAAGAGAAAAGGGATTGAGGGAAGGGGGTGGATATGATCAAAGTATGTTATTTGCATATACAAATATGCCATGAGGAAAGCCATTTTTCCATATAATTACAATGTACTAATAAAAAGATAACATATATGTGCACATGTGAACAGGATAATAAGAATATTTATATTCTAGAATTGTTTAGATTAACTAGATTTTGCATGTGAAATTCTTAGCTCAGTACCTATCAAATACTGAGCATTCATTGCCATGAATTTGTATGGTATGTTAGTACTTAGTTGTGCAAATAAAAGCATACTCTTTGTAATTTAACATAATTTAGCAGTGGTGCCAACTGTAAACACTGTAGTAGTTTGATATATTTTTTGCTTTTTTGGTCAAAAAGATGGCATGATGTGATACAGAAATTGTCTTTGACTCAAAGACAACTGACTTCAACTTAATTGAAAACAACTTAAATATGGAATAAAGAAAAATAGCAGCAAGAAAAAACCAGTATAGCAGAAATAGAGAATAAAAAATAGAAAAAAGCCAACAAAGGTAAGTTGATTTTTTGAAAAGATGAGCAATATAAATAAACTATTAGTGAGACTAAGAAAAAAAAGGCCAAAGATTCAAAATCAGAAATGAAAGAAGAGATATTACTGATCATTGGAGACAACTATGAACAACTATGTGCCAACAAATTGGACAACCTAGAAGAAATAGAGAAATTCTTAAAACCATAAATCTACCAAGACTAAATCAGGGAAAAACAGAAAACCTGACAGGCCAATAACATGTAAGGAGCTAGAATTAGTAATCAAAAGCCTCCCAACAAAGGAAAAGTCCAGGACAAGATGGCTTTCAGGGAAAATTCTACTGAGTATTGAGGATGAATTAACACAATCCTTCTTGATCTCTTCCAAGAAATAGAAGAGGGAGCACTTTCAAACTCAATGAGGCATAAATCTGAAACCAATGCCAGAAAAAAATACTATAAGAAACAAAGAACAGCCGGGTGTGGTGGCACACGCTTGTTATCCCAGTACTTTGGGAGGCGGAGACTTTATAATTTCCGGGTTCGCGGCCAGCCTCAGCTCTCTCTCTCTCTCTCTCTCTCTCTCTCTCTCTCTCTCCTTAGTGAGGCCCTCCGCAACTTCATGAGACCCGGTTTCAAAATAAAGGATAAAAAAATAGGGCCGGGGGTGTAGCGCGGAGGTAGAACGCCCCTGGGTTCAATCCCTGGTACCGCAAAAAAGAAACAAAGAACAAACAAAACAAAACACCACCCCCCAAATTATAAGCAACATTTCCAATGAATGCAGATACTCAACAAAATACTAAAAATCTAAAGTTGATAGCATATTAAAAGGATCATATAGCATGACCAAAGGGATTTATCCCTGAGATGAAAGACAGTTTAATATATGCTAATCAATTAATGTGTAGAATATTAATATTAATATTGGTAGAATGAAGGATGGGCATTTTAATTGATGCAGAAAACGTATCTTTAAAAAATTGAACAATTTGAATAGAAAACATTCAACTGCCTTTCATGATGATAACTCTTAATAAAATTGGTATAGAAGGAATGTATTTCAATATAAGAAAGGCTGCATTTGAAAAGCTCACAGGTAACATCAAATTCAATGGTTAAAAAAATAGCTTTTTCTCTAAGATCAGGAATAAGTCAAGAATCTCCACTCTCACCACTCTTATTTTACATAATCGTGAAATTCCTTGCCAGAGTAATTTGGTAAGACAAAAAGACAAAAGGCTTCCCAATTAGAAATCAAGGAGTAAAATTATCTCTGCAGATGACATCATTTTATATGTATCTATCTTTATAATTTTAGAATTTTCTCTACTATTTGGAATTTTTTTTTAAATTCCAAATTTGATAACCAAGTTTTCTATTGGAAATTATGGATTGGAATAGTTTTCTGTTGAAATTATTCAAGTGGAATTTTCTACTATTTAGCATATGATCTAATTATTATTTATGTATTTTTAAGTCATATGAATATTATTTATTGATAATCCTTTATTTTCTGTAGTGACTTATATGCCCACACTGTTAAACATTAGCATTTATACATAATGGATTTCTTTTGATTTGAAAATGCATCTGCTATTATTGTTTTGATTATAGCAGTTTATAATAAAGTCTGGCATGTGCTCCTCCTTATAGCACCCAGCCCAAGCCTTATCCTCTATTTTTTGGAGTCACCTTATTTATTATTAATTTCTTTCTATATATTTGGAACTATTTTTCAGGTTCTTGAAATTATGGAATTTTTCATTGTAATCACTCCACCAATGACTACATACACCAAGTAATTGGGAAAGAATCAATGTTTTTTTTTCTTCCTTTTTTGTTAGGGATGGGGTCTCTCTATATTGCCCAGGCTGGTCTGGAACTCCTGGACTCAAGTGATCCTCCTGCCTCAGCCTCTTGAGTAGGTGGGATGACAGGTGAATGCCACTACACCCTAACAATGCTTTTAATATTATTCAATGTTCTCCTCCAGAACTATGCTGGTTATCTACAATTATACAAGTACTTATGTGATTCTTTTAAAGTATTACAATAATTTTCAAACTTATTATTATTTGTAGGTATTTTATTTGTACCACAATTATAATTATAAATGGTATCTCCTTTTCCAATATATATTTTTATTTATTAATTTACCAAACTTTGCTAGTCTCTAGGAAGGACCTCAGTTTTTGACTTTATTATTCTTTTTGTTCAGCACCCAGTTCCTTGAATTTGTTAAAAACGAGTCACTTCCATGTAGATATCCTCTGACTTTGCTTTTCTTGAGTCTTGTGTCCTGGAACAAATACAAAGACATCAATAAACAAACACAAACATGATAGGACCCAGAAAAAGCACAAATATATTTGCATGTTGTAGAGCAAGATGATTCATCACCCAGTAGCTTTGGTAAAAAACCATGGGCTGTGGCTGGAGGGTTCGGTAAGTCTTATGAATGAAAGCTCTAATTAACAGGGCAGGTCCTGGAAAGGCAGCTTTGATGCTTTATACTCTTACCCTTGGACCCTGTAACATTGGCCAACGGGGTCTTTGGAAAAGGAAAGGGAAGGACAGAAACACTGGAGAATTCTTTCCCATTCTTCATCGTTTTAAAATCACTTTATTTACTACCACTTTTTCTCAACACCTTCATTGCCAGTGAAAACCAGATGGTCCGAATCTCACAGGCAGCACAATACTCCTTTCCCTGAGACAACTGTCACCTGTGGGAGGGGCTCTGGTTAAGTACACAATCTCCCCCAGATTCTTTAGTGCCAGGGAAGACCTCAGTCCTTCGGGAACTGGCAGTGCCAAGAGCTCATCAGCATTCAGTGGACTGCAGGATGCCAAACTCTCAAGCATGAGATTTGGCATTTGCATTTGGACACCTTTGTGAAATACCTTCAAGGGTGTGTGTGTCACACTGGGGCAGGGAGGGCAGAGGAGACCTAATATTGTCCTATTTACTGCTAAACCCTTACTGGTACAGGCTGTGCAGAGCTGATCTATGTGATACAGAGAGCCTCAGGGGACATTCGAGGTCACTGTTTAAAGGGATCTGGCTGTTCCTAAACCAAAAGCATTGGCCACATGGAAAGAGCCTAGGTCTAAGCCTTCCAGGGATACAGTGTCCACCCAGTGGTATTTGTCTTCTTATTTCAGAGCAATAGCACACAACACCCCTAAAAGACAGCTAGAGGGTTTACTCACTCATTTTCTATATCTTGGATGGAGTCAGGCAGCGGCTGATTCATGGTTTCAGGAAGAAGGAGTACAACAAGACTACAGATGATGGAGAAGACTCCATATATGATCCAGGGCAAGGGTGGATAATATGTGTTTAGCATCATCAATAGGGGAGCAATGGCTGACCCAACACTACCAAAAATGCCAATGATTCCTAAAGCTGTTGCCCTTGGAGCACAAACAACAATACAAAATTAATTTGGTAAAAATGCACAAATGGAATTTATGACATCATTTTGCAATGATTATGGGAGACAGCAAGTAGTGTACGTAGACATGTGGAGGTTGATGACTTACTCTTGCTTTTTAAATTTTGTTTGACTTGCTAGAAATTGTTCTCAAGTTTACAGAGTAATAAGATGCTTTCTATCATTTGAAAAATACTGCCACTCATAGCACCTACCTTTTGAGTGACTATGAAGACTACATGGGATATACATTAGTGGGGCATTAGTAGATCTAACAGTATCTGGCAAAAAGCTAGTTCTTGGTAAACTTGGGCAATGATTGTTTTTATTGTCACCACCAATTGCTTTTGATAACTATCCAGTCCTCTGTTCTTCCCTCAATAAAAGAGTCAATGAGCTGGGAAAGGTCTGCTTTGACCCTGACGGGGAACCCACGAGATTTTGTACCTGGTTATGGTGGGGAGTAATTCATTTGCATGAACAAGAGAACTGGAAACAGAAGCAAAAGAAACTCCTCCTTCCAAAGTTGTCAAAACCATACGCACGGTCTGCATTTCTGGAGAGAGGAAGACCCATAAGAGTCAGGAAATCTGAGCCGAAGGAATCATCATCCCCCAAATTAGAAATGAGAAACACCTTTATTGGAGATGTGTACAGGTGTAAAATATATTGTAGAGGAACTGAACAGAGGTGGGATTTGTGCAGTGGCCAATGACCTGAGAAATGTGACTTGTCTTCATAGTTTGCTTTATGGTACATAAAAGACTATGAATAATTGTATGTACTCTCCTCACCTCTCCAAGATTTCCCAAAGAAGGAGAGAGATGTGAACCCAGTGGGAGCTGACTTTCTTTTGCTGTCTGGTGTCTCCTTTGTCCTTCATGTAGAACATAAGACTGATGTGTGGGCAATTACTGAGGGGTACCGTACCCATCCAGGTACTCAAGGACTTTAAAATCCTGGTATAGTCATGATATTGGCATGGGGCTAATATTGCAGAAGAGATTCATAAAGGGACAGTAACCCTATAATAATGGAAAAGCTAGAGAATAGCTTGATCTAGAATAATGTTTCAAGACTCAAGAATAAGGACTTCTGATGGGGAAAAATGTCAGACTTTGGAAACCATTGAAAGAAAGCTTCATAAAGTCAATTTTCTACTCAATTAAAAAAAATCTCATGACAACTTTGAAGACTGGAGTGAGTATTGTAGGGCAGCAAACTGACATCGCTGCTGACATTCAAGAGGAGTGGTGCCCACAATGTGGGATTTGTAAAAACACGTTACTGTACAGGAGGTTAGCAAAGCATGGTGACTACCTGGGTTCCCCAATTCATTACATAGGACCATTCAATTTAGTAAAGTTGATCCTAAAAGAGAGTCATAAGTGTTTAATGTGTTGTTACTACTGTACCTTTCTTCTCTGCTTGAGGGATTTTTATTTTCTTAAGTCGAGATGACTCCCCAAACCTGCATTGCATTTGCAGTAACATAATATGAGACTCATATTTAAGGGAATAAACATAATATGAGACTCATAGATTTCAGGGAATAAATGGTCACTGAGGCTGAAATAAAAAGAGGTGGACAGAGGAAGTGACAGTACATTATGATCATATTAGGACCTTTGACTGAATCTGTTCTATATGCTCAGAGTCCAATTCTTCTGATCTCATATAGGTATGCCCTGTAAACCCTTTGGAAATGGGGGCATATTTCCTTTTTCACCTTGTGTTCTTTCCTCACCTTCAGGCACAAATATGATGGCCAGAATGAAGACTCCCACCAGGCACATGAAAAGCAGTTGGCTCATTCGACGGCCTATGTGATTTAGTGCCAAAAGTGCGACAAAAGTAGCTGGGATGGAAACTGCACCAAAGAGAATCTGGGACAAAAAAACATTGCTCCCAAGGTGCTGGAGGTGGAGAGATATGCCATAAAATGATATCCATGTTGCAAATCTGTAGTGAGCAAAGAGGAAAGACACATGTTACAAGTTTAGTGCTTATGTCCTACAGATGATGGTAATATTGAGCCAGGCAGATGGTTGGTGCTAAAATATAAAGGGATATCTGTCTAGTGGACTATTTCCTTGCAGGGAATAACTCTGTAATTATCATGAATTGAATGAATTCAATGTATAATGAAAGCCATTGGTGATGTTTAGTTTCACTAGTAGAGTTTTAGAATTTTTCCTACATCTTGATCTGAGTGATGATTATATCTTTACACATGCAAATACTCATTGAGCTGTATATATTTATGTATTTATGAGGTTCATTCTTTCAAATTTTACCTCCATTAAAATAGAAATGAACTGTGAAGCAACTCAGAGTCAAAGTCTGCAACCATGACTGAAGTTTGCTGCATTAGTCTCTGGTGATCATCCTGGCAGGGTGACATGATAAACAAAACCTCTCACTGTACAACTAATTCTAGGTCAGTCTTTTCATAACCATTATGGCTTGGATCTGAAAAGCCCCCCTGAGTCTCATGGATTCAGAGGTAGGACTTTGGGGGAAGTGATTGAATTATGAGGGATCTGGCCTAATAAGTGAATTAATCCATGGATGGCTGAGTAAACTACTGGAAGGTGGGGCATACTTGGAGGAAGTAGGTCACTGGGGGCATGCCCTGGATGGGTTTATTTTCTCCCCGGCCCTTTCTCTCTCTCCCTGCTTCCCAGATGCCATGAGCTGAGCAGCTTTCCTCTGTCTCACCCTTCCACCATGATGTTCTACCTCTCCTCAGACCCAGAGCAATGAAACCCACCGACAGTGGACTGAAACTTCTGAGACCATGAACCAAAAGAAATCTTTCTTCCTTTAAGTTGTTTGTGTCAGATATTTTGGTCACAGTGATGAAAAGCTAACACATTAACCCTTTGGCTACCTTCGGTCACAGCAATTCTCTTTATGTCCTCCTTATCTCCAAATCTATCTCCACCACATATTGTATCCTTTGAAATAAGAAACGAATTCATGTCTCCACTATTTTAGGAGGCACCGTATGAAGCCTACCTCACAAACGACAGGAGACACATCCGTTTACGCATGTTGGGTGTGCGGAACAAGTCATACAGAGAAGGTTTTATCTGTGCTGCCTCCATCTCCTCTTTCATGGCGGATTTCACAACCTTCAACAACAGCAACAACACATTGTTCAGTTGTCAGAAAATGGTGGGCATTGTGTGGAGCACTGGGCATCCACAGATGACAAGATTGATGGCCATCCTTTCTATGTAGTGGAAAATATAGACATTGAAACAATGGCGGACATAAAAGTGGTGTGAAAGGTGAACTCAGGAGTTCAAGGAATCTCAAGAAATTCTTCAGTAAGGACATAGTGAACATGAGACTGGAAAGGACTATCAAGCATTAAAAAGCATGTGTAAGTTATAGATTCAGATCAGGAAGGAAACCACATGATGAGTTAGCTTATGCTCCAATGCTCTATTTATGGTCATGAAAGACCTGGCAACTCAGCTTGGTTCTCTAGTGGTTGACAATGGTAGAAACACAGTTCATCTGTCTCAGAAAAGAAGAATAATTTCCTGAGAATCTTTATTTTAATTTTTGGGTCATCACATTTCAAGGAAATTCTGACATGTATCTCTATGAATGAGATGCCTAGAATTGAATTTGAGGATGGACTTAGGGGAGATCATGGTGTAGCATAATTTAAACTCAGACTTGCTTTTATAAGAGTCATACAATAACTTTGCAACTTGTTAGATATGTATTTTTTGGTGATATTGGGGATTGAACCCAAGGGCAATCTACCTCTGAGCTACACCTCCAGCCATATTCCATTTTTTACTTTGAAATAGGGTCTTGCTAAGTTGCTGAAGGCTTCACTAAGTTGCTGAGGCTGGCCTCAAATCTGTGATCTTCCTGGGATTGCAGGCATGCACCACAATTCCTGGTGCTCGATATATATTTTGGGGAAAGTGATTAAACATCTCTGTGTCTCAACTTTCTTGTCAGGAAAACGAAGACTAAGAAGGAGGAATAGAAGATTTGGGATCAGGAGAAGAAGTAGGAACACACACACAAAAATGCCTTTCTCACAAAGATTTCCTAGACCATTCAGGAGGTCATAAATGTGCATATCTGTGTCATAAATGTTCAGGAGGTGCATAAATGTGCTTCTAACAGATTTTAGGCATTTATTAATTTATTAGTTATTCAAAATATTAGCTCCATTCTCATGCCACCTCTGCAAATGAAATAATACTATACAATCCCTTAGAAAAGGGATTATGATGAAGGGGATTCTGAGAAAGGACCTACCACCATGACTGAGGAAGCTTACCCTCTCAAGTTTCCAGGTTTAGTCTTAGTGACCAAATACTGGGTTTCTGTTTTTGTTAGAGAGGCATCATGGTGGTGCCCTCTGTATCTGACACATAAACCCATGAGCTCTGGACACTGTTATGATAGTATTATAAGAATGAGATCCAAGAAGATCTTACCCTGGGCTAGATAAGGGCTGCAGCAATTGTGCGACTGGCCTTCAAACCCATCCAATATCAGAGTAAAATGTCAGGCCATGTGGGGTTATTTTATATCACCTACTCAGTTTTGATGAGCAAGCAGAAACATGAGTGGAGTTTCCAGAAATATTTCGTCAGGGGGTATAAGATCACTTATAGGAGTTCCTATCATTGATAAGGGACAAAGGACTTATTCCTAAGTATAAATAAGAATTCTCCTACATGGTAACCCTTCCTTGGGGAGGAGGAGGCACATATTCAAATGGGAGTTTGCTGGTTCTCACATTTTAAAAATACATAATTCCCTGTGATTTTCTCATTCTCTGCCAATCACAACAGAATACCATGGCAGAAAATCTGGAAACAGTCTCACCTCTCCAGTCTTGCCCACATCATTGTCCTAGAATCAGTTTATAAAGGTTCGCAAGAGCTTTTTGTTAAACTTTTAGATAATGTGATTGTGTCGACACCACAATGTTAGCTTGAAATACACTATGGTGAAATTATACATACTATGGAAAGTGATAATTGCCACAGTTCTGGGCTGTAGGATTTTTTCAAAATCATGGGATTTTGTGTTAAACTAAATTTACTTTCTCCTCTGAAGTCATTTGGACTGATCTCAACTGCAAATAATCACATCCTTGACTAAATCTGGCTCTTTATACTCTAACCTCTAAGACCCATTTCAAATATTATAACCTTCAAGGTGCATTTAGTGCCTACATCTTTTCATCCAATTATTGATTGGTTTTTGTGAGGGAAACAAAATTAAGAATGCATGGCCTGCCTTCTCCGTGGGGCCTGGGACTGATTTTTTTTAGGCAATAACAATTCAAATTGCAAGGCCTGCCCCCTCCGTGGTGGGTGTGGTCCAATTTGGGTGGGTCTTTTCTGAGGCAAAGTAATTAGAAAACCAGGGTATGGCCTTCTTGGTGAGGGTTCAAGGTTGGATTTTGGAGTTTTTATTTTTGAGGCAAAGAAAATGTTGAAACCTCAGGGTGTACCCTTTCCATGAGGTACAACAGGATCTCACTGAGATCCAAATTTCAATTCCCTTGGATCTATGCCAAGAAGTGGGACTGATGGATCAAATGATAATTCAAGTTTTTGAAGAATTTCCATTTTGTTATCCATAGTGGCTGCATCAATTTACATTCTCATTAACAGTGAACAAGGGTCCCTTTTTCCTTGCAACATTATTGTCCTTTTTTTTTGGATAATAGCTATCCTAACAGCTATAAAGAGATATCTCAGGGTGGTTCTGATTTCTATTTCCCTTATGTGTAGTGATGCTAAGCATTTTTTAGGTAGATTTTGCCATTTGTTTGTCTTCCTTGAGACATGTCTGTATTTCAATGAAAAAGAAAACAGAAACACAACATACAAACTTATGGTGTGTAGTAAAATGTAGAAAAAAGCTCCTGATGAAATTCAACACCCCTACATCATAAAAACTCTCAACAAATTAGGTACAGAAACAATATCTCTCAATACCATAAAGGCCTTATATGGGAAACACACACCTAATATCGTACTGTATAGAGGGGAAAGCTGAAATCTTTCTCTGTAAGGTCTAGAAAGACAAGGATACCCATTTTTACCACTTCTATTCAACATAGTACCGGATGTCCTTAGCTAGAGCAATCAGGCATGAGAAAGAAATAAAAGGCATCCAAATTTGAAACCAAAGTTAAATTGTTTCTGCTTGCAGATGACAGGAGCTTATATACAGAAAATGCTGATGACCTCATCAAAAAGCTGTTAGCACTAATAAACAAATTCAGTAAATTTGCAGAATACAAAATCAACATACAAAAAATCAGTCTTATTTCTTTTTTTTTTTTTTTGGTACTGGGGATTGAACCCAGGGGTGTTCTACCTCCGCGCTACACCCCTGGCTCTATTTTTTAAACTTTATTTTGAAACCGGGTCTCACGAAGTTGCGGAGGGCCTCACTAAGTAGAGAGAGAGAG
>PVJS01041370.1:0-17999 GCA_004027185.1 Glis glis
ACACACACACACACACACACACACACACACACACACACTCACTCACTCTCTCTCTCTCTCTCTCTCTCTCTCTCTCTCCCCCTCCCTCCCTCCCTCTCTCTCTCTCCTCCCAAACAACAAAATTCAGAGCATGTCAAATGGAAAAGGTTTCTGATGGTATTGATTCAAACCCTTGGAGTCAAGTTTATTTGAACTTGGAATATTTTGATGTTGAGTCTATATTTAAGAAATCTATTGTATTCAGAAATAATAGAATTTTGGATAGTACCATCATTTTTTACTTTAAAATTCCAGAAACAATGTCAAAAAGCATTATTTTGTTTTGTTTTCTGGGATAAAGGAGAGAATCTACAGATTTGCATTTAGTTAAAAATCCAAACAACTCTGGCAATAGGAAATCGGCAGTTCACACAGCCAGCCAACGTCTGAGGTATCATCAGTGTGAGACGAGGTCCCAGTCCATTCCTACTCCTAGCTGATGCTAACGAATGGGAAGCTTATGGCTCTGCACAGCAAATTCCAGCAAAACAAGATGACTCTAAGCCTGTATCCAGAGCCTTAGAAGCAGGGCACTAACTATTATGTAATATTTAGGTGGAAAGAGTGCAAGAGCCCCTCTAATGGTTTCCCTCCTCTACTTGTTTTGTCGTTGACAAAATGACAGCCTGGTCATAACTGTGTTCCAAAAATGAAGAGAAAAACAGCTTTTCTAGATCAGCACATTGAACCCTGCAGAGACTGCAGGATGTGCTACTATACCCCTTCATGAGCAACACAGTTCCTTTGCTAATCACTAGGTTGCTCCATGTCTCTCTTTTACCTTGTTACAGCCTGTGGACACATACTCACTAGGCATTGCTGGTTTTGAACCAGTGATTTTTTTTAAAATCTCAAAAAGAACCTAGTAAGAAAATAACAAGGCAATCAGTGGTTAAACTAAACTGTACATATAGGGAGCGGTTTGGAAAATGACCACCACAGGCATTTCTCAAGAACAAAATATTGTGACTTTGCTATTGCTCCTTTGACCATTTCTGAAAATTCAGAGTATGAATTTCTCAAGACCAAAATATTGTGAATTTGCTGTTCCTTTGACCGTTTTTGAAAATTCAGAGTACAACTAAGTCCTAAAGTAAAAGTTTCAAGCTATCAGCATTCTCTGATATCATTAAACAGAAAATCAGAGTAGTGCTACAGCCCACAGTTCTATGGTTTATAGAAAGTGTGCTAATTCTCTGCCTGGACACATCTTTAGTGATGGCCTGGAGTCGTCCTCTTCAGAAAACAAGTTTCTAGGATACCCACTTAGCTTCATTGCTTGGGAAAGGGAAGAATTCTACTCTCAGCTAAGTTTTTAGAGAGACTCCTCTTCAAATGCCATTTCCCCACTAATTTACCAAAACAAAGGTTCTTGGCTACTTTGCCTAATATGAGATCAGGGCTTTGAGGAAAATAAACTAACATGAACACCCCATTATCAGTAAAAACTAAAAGCCACCTGGATCGAATAATATATATGCGCCACATTTTTTTTTTTTTTGGTGTTTGTTTTCTTCTAAAATTGCCCAGGTGGGCTTAAGGCTGCCAAACTGCACACAAATCTACAGCAACAGGGCTTCTCCTATTCCATCTATAAAGTATATTGGGGAAGGGAGGGGGCAAGAGAAAGGAAATAAGAGTGAGAAAATGCACCCCTCTCCTCCCCCCAAAAATCCCACCACAGGGAAACCTATGTGCCAAGCATAATGGAAGAGTGTGCTCCCCAAATAGATGGTTCTGCGCAGACTAGTATTTTGCTGGTTTTCCTTGGAGACCTATTCTGAAAAAGTTAAAAAAGATAGATTTTTAAAATAATCCAATTCTGGCAGAAATTAAAACTCCAAAACCAGGAGCAAGATCATCCTTCACTGAATTAATCCCTTTTTTCTTTCTCTTTTTCTTTTCTTAAACATTTTATTCATGTTATAGAGGGTTTTCCTTTTTGTTTGCTGTTTCCCAATCATTAGGAGAGTGGTTGAGGAGTACTGAATCCATCACTACTTTGATGACACAGGTAAGATTCCAGATTCACATTTCCAGGTACCAAGAGTTCCCTCTAAATGCCACAATTGCATAAGCCTTCGTTTATCTTTCTTTCTACTGAACACAGCAATGCCCATTGGTATCTCTGAAGCGTAATCGCATCTTAGGTCGGTATTTCTCCAAGTAAAGCAGCTGTTTGGAATTGAATGCTCCCCTTCTTTTTCTGAAAACATAAGAATGGAAAACTTTATCAAGTAAAAAAGGAGATGTCTGATTCACTGACATGTATTATTTATAAGCCTAAGGCCTTTCTAACTCCACCCTACTGAAAATCAGCATATTTCTCAAATCACATCACTTTTTTTTTCTGGTACTGGGAATGGAACCCAGGGGCATTCTACCTCCGAGCTACACCCCCAGCCCTATTTTATTCTTTAATTTGAAACAGGGTCTCACTAAGTAGCTGAGGCTGGCCAGGAATCTGCGATCCTCCTGTCTCAGTCTTCCACGTACTGGGATTACAAGTGTGTGCCACTATGCCTGGCAAAATAAAACTTTAAAAAAGGGGGTGGGGAGCTGGGCATGGTGGAGCATACTTGTAATCCCAGTACTTGGGAGGCTGAGACCGGAGGATCCAGGTTCGCGGCCAGCCTCAGCTACTTAGTGAGGCCCTCCGCAACTTAGTGAGACCCTGTTTCAAAATAAAGTATAAAAAATAGGGCCGGGGGTGTAGCTCAGAGGTAGAATGCCTGAGTTCAATCCCCGGTTCTGCAAAAAAAAAAGGAGGAGATGGGGATACAGTTCAGAGATAGAATGCCTCTGGGTTCAATCCTCAGTACGAAAAGAAGGGAAGGGAAGGGAAGGGATTGGGTTTATCCAGAGACATATGATTATACTCTTCCCAATTTTGGTACTGGGGATTGAACCCAGGGGCATTTTACCTTGGAGCGATCAAAATCCCCAGCCCTTTTTTTCTTCCATTTTTTATTTTGAAACAGGGTCTTGCTAAATTGGTGAGGCTGTCCTCAAACCTGCTATCCTCCTGCCTCAGCCTCCCAAGAACTGGGATTAGATTAATATTCTTCAGATTACAATTAGTAGCAAGTACTTAGGGTATTAAAAAAAATAACAAAAGCCAGGCATGGTGGCACACACTTGTAATCCCAGTACTTGGGAGGCTGAGACCAGGTTCAATACCCAGTACTGCAAAAAAAAAAAAAAGATTCAAGGGTAGCCTCAGCAATTTAGTGAGACTCTCAGCAACCTAGCTAGACTGTTTCAAAACAAAAAAAAAAAAGGGCTGAAGTTCACTCAGAGTTAGAAGGGAAGGAGGGAGGAAGGGAGGGAAGGAGGAAGGAAAGAAGGAAGGAGAAATAAAAACAATCCAAAACATATTAAGATAATGCAGCTGGTTCAGGACATACACAGATGGCGTTCACTGAAATGTTACTATCCTAGTGCTGCTGCCATACATTTCATGCCTTCTGTTACAGTCTATTTTTTGTGTGTGGTGCTGAGGATTCAACCCAGGGGAGTTCCACCTGAGCTACACCCCTAGCCCGATTTTATTTTGAAACAGGGTCTCACTAGGTTGATGAGAGTCTCACTACTTGCTTGGGGCTGTTCTTGAACCTGCACTGCTTCTGTCTCAGCCTCCCAAATACTGGAATTACAAGCGTGCACCACCACGCCCGGCTCCTTCCTTTTCTTTTTTTAAAAGAAAGGGTTGAAAGGGCAAGACAATAACTGCCAAAGAATTCCGCACAATTCTGTTATATCAGACCAATGCCAAGATTCTGTGTGAGCACTACCATCCTGATTTTATGCCTAGACAGGTCATTTATGAGTCCAAGGTGACTAAACTCCTCTATACATTCTTCTTGGCTCTTGGTCATACAAAGTTGCATTTGGAAGGTATTTTAGAATCTATTAAAAGGGGCACTAGATCAATGAAACACTACCTGTTCATTTTCAAGATTTCTACATAGTCAATCCATATATTGGACATATTCTATAACGTCTAAATTTGAAACCCAAATTAGAAAATCTTTAAACCTAGGAGCTAATAATACTGAGTCCTTTTATCACTTGCTCTAAATTTTTTATATCTTCAAATAATACTTTAAGCAAATTATTCCATACTACAAATAGATACTTTACATAATTCCTTCATCATGCTTGGTCTTATTTTAGGTGTTTCAAAACTTCATACTCACTGTCTTATAAACTGAACTGCGTCTTCATACTTCATTCCACATTCAATCAAAGCAAGTGCCACCAGCACAGGTGCCCTGCAGAGAGAAAACCATCTATAAATATCTACAAGTCTCTGGAATTAATATTTTTTATTTTTTTGGTATTGGGGATTGAACCTAGGAGCATTCTACCTCTGCACTACATCCCTAGCCCCTTTAATTTTTATTTTGAAACAGGGTCATGCTAAGTTGCTGAGGCTGGCCTTGAACTTGCAATCCATCTGCTCAGCCTCCCAAGTACTAGGATTATGGCTGTGCACCACCATGCCCAACTAAAGGATTTTTTTTAAACCCAAGATTACTTATTACTAAAACGAAGCAAAGCTAAGTTTTCATTTTTTCCATATACTAACATACTTGATGTTTTCCTATACAATAAAAATTTCTACGATTATTTCATGTATGACATTATCTTATTTTTAGTAAAGCACTACATTCTTTTTTTTCCCAGAGAAAAAGACAGAGATTTATTTAGGAAAGCACTACATTCTAACCCCAGAATAAGAGATCTTTACTTTTTAAAACAGTCCCACATTATATAACCAAAGTTTTCTTATCGTCATCTATCATAAAAACTTCTTCATTGGTCTTTAGCTATTATCACAGTAAAATAAATAGCGAAGTATACTATCTCAAGTATCTCAGAATTTCATTACAAATCAATTTAGTATTTCCTTATCAAATGCTAAAAATACTACATTATTTCAACAAAATCCTTTTGATGAGCTAACAAAGAGTACCAAAGAACTGATAATTAAGAACAGTTCTCTATTTTTAAGAAATCTATCAAAGAAAATGATTTTTTGTGTGTGGTATTGGGGATGGAACCCAGGAGCATTCTACCTCTGAGCTACACCCCCAGCCCAATTTTATTCTTTATTTTCAAACAGGGTCTCACTAAGTTGCAGAGGGCCTCACTAAATTGCTGAGGCTGGCCACAAACCTGTGATCCTCCTGTATAAGCCTCCTAAGTACTGGGATTACAAGTGTGGGCCACCACACCCAGCTGAAAATTATGTTTTAAAAAGCCCATTACAAAGTATCAACTTTGGACTACCTAACTAGGATAGCTTAAATTATAACAAAATTGCCCCGAAGTAATGTTATAACACTATCTTTAGCCTTCAGGATAAGGACTGAAACTTCTGGCTTTATGAAGAAATACCACACTACAACAAGGGCTAAGTGAAGTTAACAGCCTGAGTCACCACCACCTAAAGGCAAAGGCAACTTGGACTAATGTTTTGGGACAAAGTGCACATCATAAATAGGCTTTTAATCTGCTGTTGATGAGGGTGTTGCAATACTCAGAAAGAAAGGAAGTCAAAGTTAACTCACTGTCTATACATCTCCTTTCAAGAGTTTAAAAGTTCAGCCATCTGCTCTTTATCTAATTAATGTTCCACTCATCTCAACCCATAATTAACCATGTATATGTTCTTTAAATGATATTTATGAATATATCCTCTAAAGTGATTTTAGTTTTGTTACTCATTTCAATGACCTAAATCTTCGATTACTTGAAAAGAGAATAAAACAACTCATTAAATGCAGTATGGCATCAGAATCAGACAACCAGATGAAACACAAAGAACTTTTTTGAAAAATTATTATACTAGCTTTTGCTCTCATTTCCTTTCCAGTAATTTAGTATTTAAGGTAATACATGCAAATTTCTACCAAAGTGAAAATTTCAACTGGCTTCCTTAGTCATGATAATGAATTCAGACAAAAGGCTAAGAGTTTACCTTCCCAATCCTGCAACACAATGCACTGCAACACAGCAACCTGGCTCTTCACGAAATTTGGATTTTAACAAGTTCAGCCAATCATCTACTATCTGATTAGGGGGTGGAGCTCCATCGTCAAATGGCCAATCCTGAAAAGAAATGACCTCTTACATTAAATTAATATTTTCTCCAGAACTAACATCCTAATGCAGAAGAGCTGCACATAGTAGATAGTGTAGGCCTGATTAAACTAATTATGCCACATATACCTGTTCTTTTTTTCTTTTTTGGTACTGGGGATTGAGCCCAGGGGCATTCTATCTCCAAGCCACAACCCCAGATCCCCCCACCTTTTTATTGTTGTTTTTGAAACAGGGCCTCACTAGGTTCTTAAGAGTCTTGCTACATTGCTAAAGCTAGCCTGGAACCTGTGATCCTCCTGTCTCAGCCTCCCAAGTACTAGGATTACAGGTGTGCGCTACAACGCCTGGCTCACATATACCTATTCTTTTTTTTTTTTTTTTTTTTTGCAGTACCGGGGATTGAACCCAGGGGCGTTCTACCTCCGCACTACACCCCCGGCCCTATTTTTTTATACTTTATTTTGAAACCGGGTCTCACGAAGTTGCGGAGGGCCTCACTAACTAGAGAGAGAGAGAGAGAGAGAGAGAGAGACGGGGGGGAGAGAGAGAGAGAACGAGAGAGAGAGCGCGCGCAAGAGAGCGAGCTGAGGCTGGCCGCAAACCTGGATCCTCCGGTCTCCGCCTCCCAAAGTACTGGGATTACAAGCGTGCGCCACCACGCCCGGCGCATATACCTATTCTTAACACAATTCTGGTCATTGCTGAAAAATCATATCCAAGACTGAAATTTAAATTTGCCAAATAAATCAGTCTTCTCAATGAAATACAATCAGTGTTACATGCATGTAATTTCTTACAGAAATCATCTTATCAGTCATAATATAAGTTAATGCTCTCCCAAATATTTTATCTGAGTAGTACTAAGACATAATAGAGAAAACTATAATTAAAGCCAAGACCATGTAAGAGAGGACAAACACACATCAACATGACTTTTAAAAATCCACTGTGGCAAAATATACCAACTGGAGTCTCAATGGTCTCTTATTTTTGAGGATTATCCCCCAAATGATTCTAAATTTTTCTATCTTTTGAGAATGGCTAAATTCAATAATTAATGAAGCTAACCAAAACACACTACCATCTGTGTGCTTATTAAATTTTTAAAAAGGGGGGGCAAGTAGCAAAATTTTAAACCTCTGCCTAAATTATACATATCCCATTTAACAAGGACAGTGCCACATGATAGTCTCCTGAGCAAGTGAAGTCCATTTTCTCAAGTATCCCTTTTCTCTTTTTGTATCCATCAATTTGGGTTGTAGGCAGGAGTTTATCTTCTTTGATAACCAGCAAGAGGGCCTAAGAAACCAACACAAATAGGCTCAGTTCACATTTTATACACTCTTGCTCTTCCCAAGGACAGAATTGCAAAAATACTGTTGGGGAATTTTCTTAAAACAAGGCTATTCTAATGAGACTAGCTAAGAACACTTTAAGATACTAGAGAAGAGCTAGGCTTGGTGGCACACGTTTGTAATCCTGGTACTTGGGAGGCTGAGACAGGAGGATCACAGGTTCAAAAATTACTGAGACCTTGTTTCAAAAGAGTAAAAAATAGGGTTGGGGGTGTAGCTCGGAGGTAGAATGCCCCTGGGTTCAATCCCCAGTACCAAGGGAAAAAAAGAAGGAAAGAGAGAAAAGCGACAGAGCACTAAATTGATTCTTGCATTCTTACTGGCACCCCTAGAACACCTCACATAGCCTATTAGCCATAGCACATTATGTTTGAATTATCAACTATGTCTCATAATTAAAAGGCTCTCTGTGTTATTATAAATGTCACTACAGAATGTAACTGTAAATAGCAGTAAAACCATAAGCACCTTAGTCAAGAGCTTACTTCCTCTACTACTCCCTAAAATGCACCTAGTTAAGAAAACAACAACAAAAATAAATAAAGCATGTTTCCCTGAAAAAAAAAAAAAGCATTAAGCGTTATTGGGCTGGGAATGTAGCTCAGTGGTAGAGCACTTGCCTAGCATGCTGGAGGCCCTGGGCTCAATCCCAGGTTACCCCCCCCCCATACACACAAAAGCACTTTTCATTTAGAAATATCAGAACCTCAAACTAACACAGCTGAAGCTGGGTGTGGTGGCACGCGCCTGTAATACCAGTACTTGGGAGGCTGACACAAGAGGATCACAGGTTCAAAGTCAGCCTCAGCAACTTAGTGAGACAGCAACTTAGGAAGACCCTGTTTCCAAATAATAAATAGGGCTAGGGTGTAGTCTGGAGGTAGAATGGCCTTTGATTTGCAAGAGCATTCAAAGGATTAAAAGGTCTTATCTGGGGGAAGATCCTCTTGTGTGTGTGGTACTGGGGATTGAATCCAGGGGCATTCTACCTCTGAGCTACATCCCCACACCTATTTTATTTTTTATTTGGAAAAAGGGTCTCACTAAGTTGTGGAGGGCCTCACTGAGTTGCTGGGGCCAGCCATGAACCTGTGA
Organism: Glis glis; assembly: GCA_004027185.1. NCBI lineage: Eukaryota > Metazoa > Chordata > Mammalia > Rodentia > Gliridae > Glis > Glis glis. The sequence continues at coordinate 8,601 of PVJS01041370.1, forward strand.
TCCTCCTGTCTCAGCCTCCCAAGTACTGGGATTACAGGCATGTGCCACCACACCTGGCTGAGATCCTCTTATATTGAAATGTTTCAAATCTTCTTCACCTGGCAAATGTAAATTAACTCCATCTTAAATCTGTGTGGGAAAAGGAAATTTCCAAGCTCAACACTAAATGTCCTTGTTTTTTCAAGCTTAAGTTAGACCTTTAATTTTATCTTATCACAGCTATTTAAAACAAAACAAAAAGCTAAATTTAAAGGTCTGGAAGAAAAATCCCAGACCTACCATTATATTCTACAAACTACTTCAGGTTCTTTAGTTCATTTCTGTTTCACAAAGATATTTACCAACATTACAGATTCAAACAATGGTCAATCCAAAGTTATTTTCTCACCCTGCCACATATCAAAACAAGTTTTTTCAACGAGCCTACTGCAGAATATATTCACAATACAGGAAAATAAACTTGATTCAAACTTAATTACAGACTTTTAAATTTTTTCTTTTGGTTTTTGTTTGTTTTTGGTACTGGGGATTGAACCCAGAGGCATTCTACCTCTCAGTTATACCCCCAGCCCTTTTATTTATTTGTATTTATTTATTTATATTTATTTATTTATTTTGTGGTAATGGGGATTGAACCCAGGGGCATTCTACCTCCGAGCTACACCCCCAGCCCTATTTTTTTTTTAATTCTTTACTGTGAAACAGGGTCTCACTAAGTTGCAGAGGGTCTCACTAAATAGCGGAGGCTGGCCGAGAACCCGGATCCTCCGGTCTCAGCCTCCCAAGTACTGGGATTACAAAAGCCTATGTGCCACCACACCCAGCCCCCCAGCCCTTTTTTTTTTTATTTTGAAATAGTATCTCACTAAATTGCTAAGGTTGGCCTCAAGCCTGTCATCCTCTTGTCTCCGCCTCCTGGGTACTGAGATTACAGGCATGTGCCACAGTGCCTAGCTTTTTTTTCTTTTAAAAAACACAGGAGCTGGGCATGGTGGTGCATGCCTATAATCCCAGTACTCAGGAGGCTGAAACAAGAGGATCGCAGGTTTGAAGCCAACCGTAGCAACTTAACAAAGCTCTCAGCAACTTAGCAAAGCCCTACAGTGATTTTCAGTCTGTAGATCATAAATTAGAAATGGGAATGCATGCAAATTATTATCGTGCCATAATATTAACACAAATTTTTTTTTTTTTTGTATTGGGGATTGAACCCAAGAGAATTGTACCTCTGAGCTACAACCCCCAGACCTTTTATTTTTTATTTTGAAACAGTTTCACTAAGTTGCAGAAGGTCTCACTAAGTTGCTGAGACTGTCCTCAAACCTGCAATCCTCCTGTCTCAGCCTCCCAAGTACTGGGATTACAGGCATATATCACCATGACTGGCTTAAAACAAATTTTTAAGAAACAATGCTTGGCCAGGTGTGGTGGTGCAAGTCTATAATCCTAGTAGTACTTGGGAGGCTGAGACAGGAGGATCACAGGTTCAAAGCCAGCCTCCATCAACTTAGTGAGGGTCTCAGAAACCTAGCAAGACCCTGTTTCCAAATAAGAAATAAAATCAGGCTGGGGTATAGCTTGGAGGTGAAATGCCTCTGGGTTCAATCCCCAGTACCACCAAAAAAAAAAAAACCCCAAAAGAGAAACAATGTTTGGCTATTTGGTTTTTATGTTTTTACCCAAACAGAAGTGAGAAAACTTTATATATCAGACATGACATAGCTGCCTTATCAACAGGAAATTTACTGATATAAACTGCCTTCCCAACCACTGACCAATGTAATAGAGACTACAGAACTACCTCTCAATAAAAAGTATAAAAACATAACCTTGAACTAATAACTTTCTCATTACTTTCTGCCTACCAAATTAATTAAAAAATTTCCAATTCTCTTATTTCCTTGCCTTCCCACAATCAAATCAAATAGCCCTACAACACCTACTAAGACTATAGTCATTTCATAATGCGCTCCTAAAATCTACCCCTGAGATTCAGACAACTACTTAGGGAAGAAGGCATAAAATTTTATCTGAGGCTACTGTTTTCTATAAGGAAACAGCATATTCAGGTAGTAAGGAGGAATTTAAAATAGTTTCATCACTTTGTTCAAACTGAACTATCAAAGAAAAAAATTTTTTTGTGGTACTGGGGATTGAACCCAGGGGCATTCTACCTCCGAGCTATATATCTCCAGCCCTATTTTTTTTCCCTTCATTTTGAAATGGGGTCTCACTAAGTTGCAGAGGGCCTCACTAAGTAGCTGAGGCTGGCCGCAAACCTGCGATCCTCCTGTCCCAGCCTCCCAAGTACTGGGATTACAAGCGTGCGCCACCATGCCCAGCTATGAAAGAAATTTAATACCAAAAGCTCCTCAGAAACCTACTAAAGTGTCAGAGAAACTCTGCTGACCATTCTGGAGCAAGATGCCTTTCCTCTTTCCTCCTCAGCCTTTCCTCCCACCTTTTTTGTCCCCTACAAATTATCCACAAGATACTAAGTAACTAATTAGGCACTTGCAAAGTGGAAGAGGATATTTCCATATGTAATGTAAGAATATCAGTTGGATAGAGCTGGGCGTGGTGACGCACGATTGTAATCCTAGTACTTGGGAGACTGAAACAGGAGGATCCGGGTTCGCAGCCAGCCTCAGCTACTTAGTAAGGCCCTCTGCAACTTAGTGAGACCCTGTTTCAAAATAAAGAATAAAAAATAGGGCTGGGGGTGTATGTAGCTCGTAGGTAGAATGCTCCTGGGTTCAATACCCAGTACCGCAAAAAAAAGAATATCTGATGGATTTAATTTTCAATTATATTTAAACTAGTAGTCTAGAATAAAAGCTAAATACTAATTTCCTGAAGAATACAAAAAGCAAATTCTCATTTTCTTGAAATAAGTGTGCAGCAAATTTTGCTTAAATACTCTGTATTTGTAGACTTTAAGAACACAAACTGGCCAGGCATGGTGGCGCACACTTGTAATCCCAGTACTTTGGGAGGCGGAGACCGGAGGATCCGGGTTCGCGGCCAGCCTCAGCTCTCTCTCTCCCTGTCTCTCTCTCTCTCTCTCTACTTAGTGAGGCCCTCCGCAACTTCGTGAGACCCGGTTTCAAAATTAAAGTATAAAAAATAGGGCCGGGGGCGTAGTGCGGAGGTAGAACGTCCCTGCGTTCAATCCCCGGTACCACAAAAAAAAAAAGAACACAAACTGCCAATATATTAATCCAAAAGATTTTTTTTTTTGGTAGTTCTAGGGATTAAACCCAGGGGCATTCTACCTCTGAGCTATACTACAAGCCCTATTTTATTTTTTATTTTGAAACAGTGTCTCACTAAATTGCTGAGGGTCTTGCTAAATTGCTGAGGCCGGCTTCAAACCTGCAATATAGGCCTGCACAACCATGCCTGACTAATCCAAAGGATTTTTAAAAGATTGTTACCACCAGACATGGTAGAGCATGCTTATAATCCCAGTACTTGGGAGGCTGAAACAGGAGGATTACAGGTTCACAGCTGGCCTCAGCAACTCAGGTCCTTCGTGACTTAGTGAGACCCTGTTTCAAAGTAAAAAATAAAATAGGGCTGGGGGTATAGCTCAGCGGTAGAATGCCCCTGGGTTCAATCCCTAATACCACCAAAAATATACTATTATAAGCTTAAAAAGCAAAACTTCTGAGTGCCAAATATTATAATTATCTACGTTTGAAAGGTACAATTTATTTGTAGCAAAAAACTAAAACACTACACACTCACTAGAACATGGATTCCTTCTTTTTCAACTGGAGCTTTATCATACGTAGCATCACAAACTCGAACCAAAGTTGTCACTCCATACTTCTTCAGTTCCTTTAAAGAAAAACAATTATAAGGGAACTGCTTTAGAACCTGCATCCAAAACTTTAGAAATAATACAACTGCAAATGGAAACAATGATATCTTTCTTAGACAAAGGTAAAAAATCTTTCTCATTGTAGTAATATATATAATAGACTTTCAGTGGGAGGTAGTTAAAGCTCATCTTGCTAAAAGTCCATTTGAAGCTGGGCATGGTGGTGCAAGTTTGTAATCCCAGTACTTGGGAGGCTGAGACCAGAGGATCTGGGTTCGCAGCTAGCTTCAGCTACTTAGTGAGGCCCTCCGCAACTTAGCAAGACCCTGTTTCAAAATAAAGAATAAAAAATAGGGCTGGGGATGTAGCTCAGAGGTGGAATGCCCCTGGGTTCAATCCCCAGTACCGCCAAAAAAAAAGTCAATTTGGTAGCATTACAACAAAAACTTCTAAGAAACCAAGCATGGTGGCTGCTTGTAATCCCAGTCCTTGGGAGGCTGAGACCGGAGGATCCAGGTTCGCGGCCAGCCTCAGCTATTTAGTGAGGCCCTCCACAACTTAGTGATACCCTGTTTCAAAATAAAGAATAAAAATAGGACTGGAGATTTAGTTCAGAGGTAGAATGCTCCTGGGTTCCATCCCCAGTACCACAAAAATATAAATAAAAATAAAATAGGGCTGGGGATATAGCTCAGAAGTAGAATGTCTCTGGGTTCAATTCCCAGGCCCCCCATAAAAAAAAAACTTCTACGACCTGGAAATTCTACTTCTAGGCATGTATACAAAGGAAATAATTAAAGCTATACACAGAGGGTCTCCCTAGGTTGCTGAGAGTCTCACTACTTGCTGAGGCTGTCCTCAAACCTGCAATCCTCCTGTCTCAGCCTCCCAAGTACTGGGATTGCAAGTGTGTGCCATCACGCCCGGCTATCCCTTTGTGTTTTTCTTTTTATTTTTTTGGCGGTACTGGCGATTGAACCCAAGGGCATTCTACCTCTGAGCTACACCCTCAGCCCTATTTTTTATTCTTTATTTTGAAAAAGGATCTCACTAAGTTGCAAAGAGCCTCACTAAGTAGCTGAGGTTGGCCGCGAACCTGGATCCTCTACTCTCAGCCTCCTAAGTACTGGGATTACAAGCGTGCGCCACCATGCCTGGCAATCCCTTTGTTTTTGAACCATATTATTTCCACCTTTCACTATTCCAAAAGGTTTGTGATGAATATGCTGCTACCTGAATCTTTGTGTATAGTTTTAATTATGCCCCAGGGTTCAATCCCCAGTACCTCAAAAAAAAAAATTACAATCCTATCTACACATATATTATAAACATACACATACATGCATAAAAACATCTAGAAACCAAGTTAATACCTAGGGATGAGGATGATAAACACCAGTAATGCCAGCTACTCCAGAGGCTGAAGGCAAGTAAGATCACAAATTCAAGGCCTGCCTGGGCAACTTAGTGAGCCCTTGTCTCTAAAAAACAAAAAAGGCCTGGGGAGGCAGCTCAGTGGTAAAGTGCTTGCCTAGCATGCTGTAGGCCCTGAGTTCAATCCTCAGCACCACCACCAAAAAAAAAAAACACTGTTCTTTGTCTTATATTGCTTTTCTGTATCTCCTGATTTTTTGTAATAAGCGCTTATTTTTTTAAATTAAAGAATAAATAAAAATAATTTTGAAGTTAAGAGGAAAAAGTGGTATATTAAAAAGACAACTAATGCACAGTTATAGCCAGAAGCCTTACTCCTCTCCTATAAACCCTTCCTGCAGTGATTGCCTGAACTAATGACTACTTAACTTCAAGGGGCCACCATCTTTTTGTAGTTGGAGTAGAGTAGCCTCTGCCACTTTTGGTGTCTAGGGTCAAGGAATCCACAGGCTAAAAATAGTATCACGTAATTCATCCAGGCATACACACCTGGAATCAACTTATACACCATGTACATGAAGTTAGGACCCTAAAAGAATTGTAAGTATAAAATATGCAGAAACAGTGGTCTATACAAAGTGTCTATCATTCAGTTATCCTAAGAGTAAAGTTATTTTAATTGCTAAAGGTCTGGCTCCAGGACCTCATATTGAAATACGAGGTGTTTTAGTTTTATTTTCCTTAGGTACTGAAGATTGAACCCAGGGGTACTCTACCTCTGAGCTACATCCCTACCCCTTTCTACTTTTTATTTTGAGTCAGGGTCTCACTAAATCGTCCAGGCTGGCCTTGAACCTTCAAGCCTGCCAAGTAGCTGGGATTACAGGCATGCGCCACCATACTTGCTTGAGTTACAAGTTTTAAAATTACATTTCAAAGCCGGGCGTGGTGGCGCACACTTGTAATCCCAGTACTTTGGGAGGCGGAGACCAGAGGATCCAGGTTCGTGGCCAACCTCAGCGCTCGCTCTCTCTCTCTCTCTCTCTCTCCCTCTCTCTCTCTACTTAGTGAGGCCCTCCGCAACTTCGTGAGACCCAGTTTCAAAATAAAGTATAAAAAATAGGGCCGGGGGTGTAGCGCGGAGGTAAAGCGCCCCTGGGTTCAATCCCCGGTACCACAAAAAAATAAATAAAAATAAAAAATAAAATTACATTTCAAAATACAAATAAAATCCCATTAAAATGAACTCCATAGCTGTCATTCACTGAAGGTTATGACAGAAAAATTTTTTTGTATGTGTGTAGTACTGGGGATTGAACTCAGGGGCATTCTACCTCTGAGCTATACCCCAGCCCTTTTTATTTTATTATTTGGAAACAGGGTCTCACTAAGTTACTGAGAGCCTAAGTTGCTGAGGCTGGCTTCGAACCTGCAATCCACCTGTCTCAGCCTCCCAAGTAATGAGATTACAAGCGTGCACCACCACACCTGGTGTGATAGAATTTTTTTATGGTAAGAATTTGTGATCAAGTCAAAAAACTCTTTGGCCTCAGCTTTGCCATCTGTAAAATGAGAATTCCTAGGAAATCATCCAGCTCTCTAATGCCACTTCATAAATACACCAACAGAAATCACATTTAGACTGAACAACCTGGGAATGATTAAAAAATTTACAACCAAATGTTTGCTGAATGAAGTAGAGTTTCTCCACTCCAATAAGAAAAAAAATGTTAAGGATTTGACATAATGCTACCCGTAACAACTTTCCTTCCCCTCAGTTTCGGTATCCTTGTATATGATGACTACTATTACTAGTAGTAATAGTAATAGTTCTGGAGTGGCTTTTCATTTGCAGTAAAACATGGGTTTTAGTATGACACAGGGGTTAAGTGCCAGTCTTTTTACATGTACAATGTACCATTAGACAAGTTACTAAATGGCTCTGAATCTCAGTTTTGTCATCAGTTAGAGGAAAATAATAATGGTACCTATATCCCATAAGGTTCTCATGAGTGTCTATGACCTTAAGCACAAATATTGCTTATTGCATGATGCATAACACTGCTTACTGAAATGCTAAGTACATATGTACTCAATGTTAATTATTTTATTATTGAAAGTATGACAAAAGAATAAATGTTAGAAAGGACACAAGAAAGTACTAATCTCTACAGTATCCCAAAATTCCATAAATATTCTTTCAAAAATCTATTTTAACTAATTCAACCCAATTCAAACCAGGATTGGTAGGATAAACATCCGTATCCCAATTACAGAGATTTCTAAAGAATGCTGTCAATTTTAATGGGATTTTATCTATAAATCAATCCAAACAGTAGACTGTGCTACAATCTTACCTCTGTGAACTTGTTGAGAGTAGCATTGGTAGGGTTATGAGTTATCAGAAAACGCATGTTCTCATAGGAGATCTCCACAGGGGCTGGACGGTTCATTATGGCAAATAAAAAGTGTGAGCGTGCGTGTGTGTGAGTGAGTGTGATGGGGAAAATAAGAAAAAAATCAATAAATCTTGAAATGTTTCACAGCAGAAAACATTAAAAAGATCACTAAAATGCCTATTATCAATCAGTATCTTCTCTAGTCAATTTATTCCTTATGAAGCTTCTCTCTTCAAGATAAGCAGAAGTAGTTAGAATCCACTCGAATCCAAATTCAACTTGGGCCTCAATGCCTGCAGATTGATTCCTTCGGGCTCCAAAAAAAATCCAGCTACATATAAAACTTAAGCAGCCTTTACTACATTTAGGCACTAGTGAGACAAGTTAAAAGTGTTGGTTGTTTTCCACTTTCGTTTACTTGATGCTTAATTTTACTGGAGTCATTAAAAGAAATATGCTTGTAATTAAAAAAAAAAAGCCAACTATTTCTGAGGCCAGTCTCGGTGTCCAGAGTCTTCAAGGCAATGTTAATTATGGCACATAGAACCCCCAAGCTCACTTGTCAGCAAAAACGCTGTGCTGAGCCTGGCAGAAGTCTGCCCTCACGCTCAGAATCGCCATAAATGTGCAACGTATATTCCAACGAAAAACCTGGGGGAGAGAAGCATAAGTACAATGAAATGAGGTTGATAGCATAGTAAATATAATGCCTGAAGTCAAGAATACATGCTTTAAGAGCCAAAGACATGTGCAATGTCACCAATTCTAAGTTATTGCCATCTATGAAGAATAGATTAAAGGGGTATACCAAGAGTTTTAAAAATCAGACTAAAAGATGTCTTTTTAAAACTGGGTTCAATGAAGATTCTGTGCGAGTAAGATTTCGAACTCAATTCTAAATGACCATATGTAAAAAGTCATTTAAATCATCTTTAAATGATAAAAGGTACTTAAAGAAACCTTCCCTCCATGGACTGTTTTCATAAAAGCTCACAAAGGTACCCTTATTGTTCTGCTTTAATGGTTAGGTCCTTCACACACATTCTTTGCTTAAACTATATCTATAAATGAGTGGAGAATATTTACCAAAATTCCACTTTAAGGATATAATTATATCAAAAATGTATGCACAGGCCGGGCGTGGTGGCGCACGCTTGTAATCCCAGTACTTTGGGATTACAAAGTACTGGAGAATCCGGGGACTGGAGAATCCAGGTTCGAGGCCAGCCTCAGCTCTCTCTCTCTCCCTGTTTCTCTCTCTCTCTCTCTCTCTCTCTCTCTCTCCTTAGTGAGGCCCTCTGCAACTTCGTGAGACACGGTTTCAAAATAAAGTATAAAAAATAGGGCTAGGGGTGTAGCGCGGAGGTAGAACGCCCCGGGTTCAATCCCCGGTACAGCAAAAAAAAAAAAAAAAAGTATGCACAGCCGGGTGTGGTGGTAAACACTTGTAATCCTAGTACTTGGGAGGCTGAGACAGGAGGATCATAGGTTTGAGGCCACCCTAGGCAACTCAGTGAGACCCTGTTTCAAAATAGGGCTGGAGGCCGGGCGTGGTGGCGCACGCTTGTAATCCCAGTACTTTGGGAGGCGGAGACCAGAAGATCCGGGTTTGAGGCCAGCCTCAGCTCTCTGTCTCTCTGTCCCTGTCTCTCTCTCTCTCTCTCTCTACCTAGTGAGGCCCTCCACAACTTCGTGAGACCCGGTTTCAAAATAAAGTATAAAAAATAGGGCTGGGAGTGTAGCGCAGAGGTAGAACGCCCCTGGGTTCAATCCCTGGTACCGCAAAAAAAAAAAAAAAAA